>MU795309.1:0-30669 GCA_027886305.1 Lentinula aff. lateritia | reverse complement strand
GAATCCATCTATCTAATTTTTTCTACAACAACTGCAGTGGTTCAAGCTGGGCAAGAGATCCCGTCTTATTTTGCATATCCTAAAATACCATAGTAAATAAGCACAAAGAGATGGAAAAATTCGAGCAACTAAAGAATTACGCAAAGCACTGTAAGTTTCTTGGACCTTCCCGCAAACTATATACGGTACTTCTACAGATCTATATCGTATACGTATCCCCCAAGTTACGCTCTCAAACCTCCTAGCATCTCCTTGCACTCGTCGCGAAGTGCTACCTAGTGCTACCACGACACATGTAGAGCATTCAAATAATATCAAAACGTTTACTGGCCCTGCACAAATCTTACGGCGCAGTGAAAGCTCATGAAAGCCGAAGGTCTTGTTCCGGAGTGTGCTGGCTGGTGTACACTCTTGGGCTTTTGGTTATCTTTGACTGTTCTTGGTCTCTGCTTTCGTTCGAAGTGCAGGCGCCAAGGATGAGGGATTCATCGGAGGAAAGGAGGGAAATCAACTGAGATCGCGTATTCTTTTTGTCAATTTCCAGGGTCTGTCTTTACGACGTTGCGGCGACCAACGGCTAATCCACGCGGTAGCAACGCCTTGGAAGGGTGATATAAAGGGATATAGTGATCGTTCAATTGATCAACATCAAGTTATCACCTGTTATAACGTGCACTTCCTATCGCATCCTTCTTTAAAGAATTCCTTCACTTGCCTTCTCACTCATACCATGTCTACCATGTCTCTGCCTACAATCATCAATAAACGTGCCCCAGGTGTACCATTCTACACGCCTCTTCAAAGCCCCCCTGCGGGCTCTGTTCGCTCTAAGGCGAAAACTTTGCTCTTTACCCCGTTGAAGATCCGGGGAGTTGAGTTTCCCAATCGTGTCTGGGTATGTCTTATTGCCTTTAAGTATCATATCCACTCTTGTTAATCTGATGGTGCCTTGGGAAAACCAGGTTTCCCCCATGCAACAGTATTCCGCTGATAATGGCAAAATGACGCCCTGGCATATGGCATATCTCGGTGGTATTCTCATTCGCGGTAAGACTGTTTTGATTGGATGCGAGTTCTCAGAGATCACAGAAGTTTTTAGGCCCCGGGCTTACGTTCGTTGAGGGCTCCGCCGTCGAGGCGATTGGGCGTATCACGCCTGAAGATCTGGGACTTTGGGACGATTCCCAGATTGAAAGTCATCAAGAGGTAGTCCGGTTTGCCCATTCACAAGGACAAAAGATTGGTATTCAGGTAGTGGAGCCATTTCTTCTCGCAACATCCTGGGAGTTGACACGATATATAGCTTATGCATTCTGGTAGAAAAGGCTCATGCGTCGCATTGTGGTTGAGCTTTAGTGCAGTCGCAACTCCTGCCGCAGGTGGCTGGCCCGATAAGATCGTCGCTCCATCCGCCGTTCCATTTGAACCGGGTTATCCCGTTCCCCATGCGCTTACTATCAAGGAGATTGAAGAGGTCGTTGTGGCATTCAAGAATTCTGCCCAGCGGGCTGTTACTGCTGGTTATGATGTCCTCAATATTCATGCCGCCCATGGTTATCTGTTATCCGAATTTTTGAGCCCAGTCGCGAACAAACGAACAGACAAATACGGTGGAAGTTTCGAAAACCGTATCCGACTTGTTCTAGAGGTCATCGACGCAGTGAGAGCAGTGATTCCAGATACGATGCCCCTTGTTCTCCGGTCGGTCTTTCTTCCTATGTCTTCGCTATGTGGATCTGATGGATTCGTATTATAGCGTTTCTGCTACCGACTGCTTGGAAAAGGAGAACTATCCTAGCTGGAAGCTTCCGGACACCATTGAACTCGCTAAAATCGTTCGCGGACACGGCGTTGATGTTCTTGATGTTTCTTCCGGCGGCCAATCTGCTGCTCAGACAATTAATGTGTTCGACATCCAGTCCGTGTACGCCAAGCAGGTTAAAGACGTGGTTGGAGATTCGTTACTTGTTGGCTGTCTAGGTGGTATTACGTCCGGTAAAGTAGCCGAGAAGTACCTCCAGGAGAAGCGTGGTGATATGTGCTTCGTTGGCCGTAACTTCCTGGAAAAGCCCGGAACAGCTTGGGATTTTGCTGAAGAGCTTGAAGAGTCGGTGCATATGTCAAAACAGCTTGAATGGCCTTTCATTGGAAGGGGAAAGCGGGCTTAGATCAGCATAGACACGCCGTTCATGATCACGCCTGAGTGTATAATTTGTGACTACGTTTTCATACAAACACTGCAAGGATAGGATAGTTAGGATACTTATCTGTATCCAGATTGGAAACGGCGGTTTCGGCGGTAAAATACTTCGAAGAATGTTCTGGATCCCTCTTGTTGCAATGTTTGCTTCACGCCATACTCTGATTGGTGAACTTGAAGACGGTGCAGTCGCTACTTTAATTTCTCGAAACATCATAGATTTTCTGACTTCTGTGCAGAATCGCATAGTACTTGTGACATAAAATTTCCATCCAAAGAAATTCTATTGCCCAAGTTCATCGTAATTTGCCCCAAGTCACAAAGACGATGATCTGCGCCCTGTGTTGGTAACGCGTATCTCTTGCCATATACTTCTCAAAGTAGGGACATCTCAGGACATTATTTGTCGAAATTTTCAGACGGCGGAGTATACCAGAGCTGGCGTGAGGCCGACCCTCTGTTTCAGGGAGGGCAATCGAAGGGAAAGAAAATCAGCAAGAAATCAGAACAATTTCGTTGCATGTACTCTCATGCACTGCAGGTTGCGATTGCATGAACTTATGCACTTAGATTTCGATTCTTGAATAAGATTGCTTAGAACAATGGCGCATCGGAATAGCATCTGGGCAAGATCTATTTTACTCTCATAAGGATATGGACCCGGGCCACGTGTGCGCAATTTTGTTTAATTATACGCTTCCACAGGCTTCTACCTTCTTACAAAGTGCATTCGGTATCTTTATCAGAATCTGATCTCAGTGGGGTTGCTTCGAAACATTTAAGACCACCGTCTTCAGGTCATGATTTCCCAGGGCTCTTGAGGCTTACCATCGGAATCATGGTCACTACCGTCGACTTCCTCACCTCCAGCTCTAGCATGCTTAGTGCCCTCATAGCGTTTCTTGCTGTGACTGGAGGCTACTTGCTGCATGTAAGACGAAGACTTCCTTTACCTCCGGGTCCTAAACGGCTTCCCATCGTCGGAAACGCTCTGGACTATCCAACGGATACACCTTGGGTCAAGTATGCTGAATGGAGTCGCCAGTATGGTGAGGACTGCGAACATCCTTACGACCATACGCTCATCGTCCACCCAAGGTTCTGACGTCGTCTACGCCAAGATTTTTAACACATCCATGGTGATACTCAACTCTGAAGAGGCAATCAATGATTTATTTGTGAAGCGATCCGCCATTTACTCGGACAGGTGAGTAATTTCCATTTTCCATGAGCATAATATAACTTTTGTAATTAGACCTCGACACATCATGGTGAACGAGCTCATGGGGTGGTCTAGAAACCTTCACAGCATGACATATGGTACATTTGAATGTTATTTTATCTTACATGACCTAAATTTTTGCAATACAGGCGACGAGTGGTAATACAATTTACCAATTTTTGCTGGAAAAACAACTTGAATTATCTCAATGCAGGCGAGCGGGACGGCGTTTGTTCTACCAAGAATTCAATCCCAGTTCGTCAACACGTTTTCGACCACATATGCTGGCAGCTAGTCGTGAGCTCCTTGCTCGCCTCCTCCGAGACCCTGAAGATTTTGTGGAGCATCTTCGCCAGTATGATATATTCTTTCAGGCAGGCCACTTGACATTGAACATTTGTATATAGCATGTCCGGTTCAGTTTCAATGGACATTGCCTATGGAATGAAACCGCAAGAAAAGGATGATCCGTTCATTGCTTGCTCCGAACGCGCTGTCGCTGGCGTCGTTCGTGCTTTTGTCCCAGGTGCATTCCTAGTGGATATGATACCCATTCTGAGATACGTACCAGAATGGGTTCCAGGAGCAGGCTTCCAGCGTCTAGCGAGGCAGTGGAAGAAAGAAACAGACGATACTTTCGACCTACCGTGGGCAGCAGCAAAGGAACGCATTGTAAGCTTTCTTTTCCTTTATACTCTGTGCTCCGGTCTCTGAATGGACTGCAGGCAAAGGGAACGTCTGGCCCGTCGTTTACTTCGTTCAGTCTAGATCAAATCGCGGAAAAAGACGACACACCGGAAGCAAAAGCAAAGGAGGAAGAGGCAGTGAAGAACACTGCTGCCTCAATGTTCTTAGGTAGGTTCTCTCTGAGCGTCTATATATGTTATTAAGGCAGCCTTCCGCGCTCATAGTCGGATCTGATACGGTAAGCAGACTGCTATGACATAGTCACAAAAACATTGCTCTTACATTCAGATCAACAGAACATCGCCCCGCTGCAATCAGCCTTTTTAGGCATTCTCTCAAATCCAGATGCCCAACGGAAGGCACAAGAGGAACTTGATCGTGTTCTTGGCCCGGGAAACCTCCCTGATTTCAGCCATGCAGATGATTTGCCATATGTCACTGCTCTGGTCAAGGAAGTTCTTCGCTGGCATGATCCGGCACCTATCTGTTAGCATCTTCTCGAGCAATCAATGGTGCGGTACTAACTCCCTGCTTAGCTCTTACGCATCGAGTCACCGAAGAGGATATATATAAAGGATATCGAATTCCGAAGGGTTCTTTCGTTGTCTCCAATCTTTGGTGAGGCCACTCTTTGATTGTCGCTGAGGGTATCATCCGAACTCATGTATCACATCAAGGGCTTTATTGCATGATCCTGTGTGTTTATCCATCAGGTTCCTAGTAATACTTTGTGCACTTGCTTATTGACACGCCGCAGGATGTGTTTACCGATCCCATGGACTTCAAGCCGGAAAGGTTCTTGCGCCCAGACGGAACGCTCAATTCTGATATACGTGATCCCAGAGATGTCATCTTTGGTATCGGCAGAAGGTATGACGAACTGTATCAACAGAAGAGCCTTTCAATGAATCACTGATCATCGAACAGATACTGTCCAGGACGATATGCCGCTTATGACTTTGCTTGGATCGCCATAGCCTCTCTCCTCACCGTTTTCAACGTTACCCGCGCGATGGACGAGGATAACGTACCGATTGAACCATCATATGAGTATACTTCAACTGTGATCAGGTATGGGTTTTGTTTATCTCATTGTACGACCATTGTCAAACCGTCACCCAGCGTGCCCTTGCCATTCAAATGTGCTATCAAACCCCGTTCTCAAGAGGCTGAAAAGTTGATCATGTCCATTGAAAATGTTTAGAGGTTCAGATGAATTGATGGAGGGACGGAAAGTTTACCTAGATATAGTATATAGATGGCGGGGAGTCGAATTTTTGACTTTCAATGTTCATTGATTGCTTGACGTTCTCGGCTTCCGCATAAAATCTTGCTTTCAGTGCTTTCGATACTGGAGAGCGCTCTCCAGCCAGTACCCTTGCTCTGGTGAGCATACAGGTTTTACAGATGGTGCTATTGAAATCAAGGTCGCTACTGCACGTACTTGTGCGATTGGGGTTAGATTTGGTTCAAAGTGCGTATAACTCGAAGTATTTGTGGGTTCTCAGGTCTATGATCTGTTTGAGTGCAGGTTTCTTCCCATCTTTTCTTGCTATCGGTGCTCAATCGAGTTCAATGCTTGTGACGGTTGTTCCATTCGGTGTTCAACACAGCGAGCATTATTCTAGAATGAACTTTCATTGACTCAGTGCCAACTTGAATGCTTCTGAGCTCTCCGCCACCAGGTAGAGTCTACAATTTAAGCTTAAGTTCGCCTAAACTACCTTCCGTTACCTCGATACCATACAACATACGTCCTGGTGCCTCTTGGCTTCGGATGTTCCCTGACGTTACCTCTTGCTTTGCAATAATTTAATATTGAAATATTTGATTTATTTTCTGCTGTGAGCGAGTGCACTTTCTGGCAGAGGTCTATTTTCATCGGGATCTGTCTGCACGGTATCAAGACTCCTTATTATTCCTCATCTAATTAGGGGATGTTGATATTGTTGTATAATGAATGATCGAGTCACGATTACAGTAAATCAGGTTCATACTGAGTTTAACATCGTGGGCCATGCTTTCCGCGTTATCGTTCCCCCCACTGGGTACTTAAGCTTAGACCAACTAAAAGCTTTCACGGTTTCACCTTGTCGGTTTCGGAGGGTTGATATCTAATCTAGGGCATGCCGAATATTTTATACTCCGCCGGCATGCAATCAAATTGATTTGTGCTTCGCTCGTTCCTCTCTCTGACCTTGTTCTTCTCAATTATTAATTGCATTCCTGTTCAAAAGTATGCAATTTGTGCTTCATAAAGTAATTCTTCTAGCTGACACTACCATCACAGCCTTTATTTTATCTTTCGATTTCTTCTCATCTTCCCTGTCAACTTGCCAACAAACATGGCGTCTGGCTCTGCAGAGTCTTCGTCCCCGAATAATCAGACTAAACACACTGTCCTACTCAAAGGCGGCGTAGAAATCAAAGTCAATGGTAAATACATTTTTACTGCTTCAAATTTATGTCTTCGATTTTCTCCCCTCATCTGCTTGTGCTCATTCTTTAATTATAGACCACGTCTATGTTTCGCCCAGCTGGTCGACCCGCGAAGGGACACCATATTCCATAGGTCGTATAATGGAATTCCTCAAGCCCGAAGGAACCTCTTCTTCTGCAGACTTTGACTCTCTACCATATTCCCGCGTTCGCCTAGCATGGTATTACCGCCCCCGCGACGTTTCCGACCGCCCCGGTGGTGACTCCCGCTTATTACTTGCAGCGATCTATTCCGAAATATGTGATATCAATCAAGTCAGAGCCAAATGTTTTGTAGTTCATCGTGACAAGATTAGTGATTTAGCGGGGTGGAAGAAGCGGCCGGATAGGTTTTATTTTATGAGGCTATTCGATCCATATCTCAAAAAGGAATTCGAGATTATCCAGGCGTCGGACGTGAAAAACGGTGAGTATTGTTGATCTTTGAGGTGTAGATCTTCTGTGAAGATCAACCTGACCCATTGTATCCCGAACCAGTACCGGAAAACGTTAGGAACACGCTGGTTGAGCGATACGAATATGTTGCTGCAGAGAAAGAAGTCGTCCCGGATCTCACTGACGCACTCCGTCTGTGTGATACATGTACAGTCTGGTGTGCAAGGTACGTGCTAGTATCTTTGATTCAAGCAAATCACACAAATCTCACCAAACAAGCGTTTAGCTTGGAATCTGTTCAATGCGACCGGTGCAAGAAATATTTCCATATGCACTGCGTTCAACCTCCTCTACAAGCAAAGCCTTCGCGCGGATATGGATGGACCTGTGCACCATGCTCCCGCCGACATGAGGAGGAAGTTGATTCACGCGCCTCCGTACGCCATGCGACGCCAGTCCCCATCAAACTCCCGCTCAAGTCCAATGCTCCTGCCCCTCGTGGTCGTGGTCGTCCTCGAAAAGACCGTACTCAAGCAGAGAAGGAAGAGAATTTTCCTGTGAAACACTTTAGGTTATGGCCGTTTAGATATTTCGGGTGAGTGTCCATTTTTCCCCTTCCAAATGGCAGATATTGAACAATTCAATGGTTACATAGGCAATATACCCTAGTTGAAGACACTCTTGGTACGTTCTAGTCACTTGGCCCAGACTTCGTGTCAATTGAACATTTTAATTCCAGATCCAGAAGACCTGATTTTTCCTCGAGCCGCTACACGCGTTGGCCCGAAATACCAGCTTACTGCTTTTCCTGACAATGGCGGCCCACATCTTGGTCCTGGTGCGCTTGGTCATCTCATAAACTTTCATAAGAATCACACCATTTCATAGACGAAGAACGTGGAACCGACAAGACTGTCGAGGTTCTGGGAGCAGTAAACGACTTCACTCCTTCTGAAAGTAAGATTTCTTTTCTTATGTTTTTCTGCCACCTGGCTGATCAATATTGTGCAGTGAGCGAAAGTATGTATACATCTATCCTTCCTCGAAAAAGTGATTCAAGTGTGTACAGTGGAAGCGTGTCTTCGAAGTATCATCAACGACAGGAAGACTCGCAGCTCTGTCGACTTCCTAACTGAAGTTGTACGCCAATTCTCCGACGCCACACTGAATGGCAAATCGCTGTCCTCTGTAACATCGAAGACGCTGAACATGCCAAGGATCGAAAAGGTAAGAAATTTATCGTACAAAGAATGGAGCGGTACTGAAAATTAGTTGAAATTAGTGGAAAGTCCAGCCTACGAGGCGATACACCGATAAAGATTGGTCTCGGGAAGAGATTGTAGCGTTTGAGGATGCCATCGCGGTACACGGAGCTGAATTACGCGCAGTGAGAGATGAAGTAGTGGTCAGGTCGATATATGAGGTGGTGAGATTCTACGGACATTGGAAAAAGTACGTTCCCGTAACTCATCGACAAACACAACCTCGCCCTCACATATATACACACGACAGTACTAAACTTGGTGAAGAGAACGAGAGGATTCGTACATATGGCTCTATGCCAACACCTATTCCTTCGACGCAAGTAAGCCTTGGTGGTTTACATCGTTCCCAAACCATTGGCCTCTCCGACGACGAATCTTCCATCATTGTCCCTCCTTCCAAAGTACCATCCTGTGGTGCATGTCGGACTCGGGATAGTAAGATATGGTGGAAGGCACCGAAAGGACTCCAATCGAATGTCTTGTGTGATGGTTGCGGCGTTAATTATAGGAAATATGCCGACCTAAATATGAGGCCGACGAGGGATGAATCTACCCCGGCTCCAGTAGTGCCCTCAGGCCTAGGGCAGGGAAGTTCTACAAGGGGAAGACCGAGTGGAAGTAGCAGTAGCTCGGCGGAGAAGAGGGAGGGGACGCCAGTTGTGGGTCCTGCATCAAAAAGATCGAAGGTATGCTTTGTGTATACTAGTGTCGACCAGCGATTCTTCTTATTCGCATTACTCGTAGACCGCATCATCTATACCATCAACCCCCCCACCTCCATCCAATGTTCCTCAACTCCGCTGTTGCGCATGCTCGAAGAATGGGCCCGTTGGGAAAGTAATCAAGTGCAAAAAGTGCGGTTTTTCGGTTCATGCCTGTAAGAGTGCCTTCCCTTCGAGTCGCGCACTGTCACAACCATAATTATAGCATCTGTCGGAATCACTCTGAGCGCCGACAAGCTAGATGACTGGCGATGTGATCTATGCGAGAACGAGGAAGAACAAGAAGCTTCTATTGTAAGCGTTCACACTGTAAGCATTTACGGGCGACTCAGAACTGATTGTTGTCGATTAATCAGTACCATGACTGTTTACTATGCCCTCGCCCGCGTGGTCCTGTACAATCCTATCCTGGATCATATCTTCAAGCTTGTAAAGTGACAGAGAGTCACGGTTGGGCGCATGTTCTATGTTCTGTGTTTATTCCGGAGATCAACTTTACGAATACATCGACGATGAGATCTGTAGAAGGGATTACTGGTATCCCCAATCGTAGATGGGTTGCAGTGAGTCGTTACATCACTTTGTTTTAACCTCTGAACGCTAATCTGGTGTTTGTAGCAATGTGGTATCTGTCGGAAAAGGGGTGGTGCTGTAGTCAAATGTGGCGACTGTTCGAAGGAATATCATGTCTCTTGTGCGTGGAACCAGGGTCATACGTTTGGCTTCGAGATCCAGCCCGTAAGGCATCGAACTATTGCTTCCTCTAGAAATTGTTGTTAAGTTTGATTGCAGGTTAAAGGAACCCGGAGAGAAACGCACATCACAACGATGTTCAGGGGAGAACCTGGTTGTATGAATGCTATTATCTCTTGTAAGGAGCACGACCACAGTCGGCGGCAGATATACGAGATTTGTGAAACTGATGACGGAGGAGAGGTGAGTTATCCTTGCACATATTTTCATTTTTTGAACGCCAACCTCTATTCTCCAGAGTGCTCTCCAAGTATATTGTCGAGCATACAAACAAGTACCCCAAGTATCCCAAACACATGCACTCCTCCGGAAAGCTCGACGGCTTGACCAACTTATCACCGTGCGGCCCGAACCATCCGGCCCGGCGGCTAATTTCCCATCTGCAGACCTCCAGTGTTTGAAATGCTCGACGCACTTTACGCCAAAGTTTTACCAGACGGAGAGCGGATGGTTGTGTCATGCTTGTAATTTTAAACCACCTCCCGTCGCAACAGCAAACCATGACATGAGTGGCGGCGTTGTCAATACCGTCAAACCGCGGTCGCCAACTTTGCAGTCAGAGCCGCTCTCTGTGTCAGGGTCTGAGGTATTGGTGAATTGAAGTAAAGTGAAGCTTGAGTAAGTGGTGCTCCAGGATAATCTCATCTTAATATGTTTATTATTTGCTATCGTGCTTTGAATGTGTTGTACTTTACTGGTCATTTATCATTGTAGGGTTTTAGAGTAATCACGGACTCATACAACAAGCAATCATATGTAATGCAAGATGAAGAATAGCTAGGTATACTGAGCAAATCAAATTTCAAGAGAGGTTTCTCTACAATCTGATTGTTGGGAAAGTTGGTCTGATAGACAATCAAGTTTGCGTTTTATTTTGAATGCTTACCTGTCCTGAAGCATTTCAATACGCAATCGCCTGCTAGATTACGATTTTTCAGTCGAAGAGAAGGCCAGGAGAAGGCTAAATTAATCTTCAATACAATGAATGATCAGACGGAGGCGGATTTTAAGCGCCCACGAGTCATTGGGTTGTGAGAATATTGATACGCGCTACGCCAAACAACCTCATCAAGCTCAACCTCGACGTCTTTTGGATTCTCAATGCTAGCCCCGTTAACCTCGCTCCTTTCGTTTCATAACTAATCTAGTACGCTCACGCACTACTAGATCTGGCGCCTCACACTCGTGGCCATGAGTTTCACCAGCTACAGCAGCCTCAGTAATTGGGATGGTGACGAGGGTCTATTTCAACCAAAATCTACATTAACATCGAAAACGTCTTCCACGAGAGATTCACCTGAATGCACGTCCTCAGAGATCGCCGCTTCGAAGCAGCTTCCAATTCATCAGAGTGTATCGTCGTCTGAGCCGTTTTCAGCCTTAGGAAAATATGCAAATCTTCCGGTATGACCTTCATACTTCATTTTAAGTGTCTAAGTGGATAATCTTACTACGTTCTGCTTTAGAATCTTGATGCGATTGATAAAGAGGCCGAGAGTGTAGACACCGATACTGAGACGGCTGTAGTGAGTTCTACCACTAGCATGACCTCTATTGTCCGTTGAATCCTTCATCCTACATATAGGCCACGAATTTGTCTGGAAGCATCAACAGTGGCCTCTTTACTCCTCCTCGTCGGGAGTCCATCTCTCCCTTTTCGCCGTCATCTCCATTAGATGGTGCTTCTCTTTTCTCCCCTAGGGAGTCTCCCAAATCATCAACTAGCACGCTCTCGCCGTTGCGACGGCCGACAGAAATCTACCATCAACCAGAACCAGACGAAAAATTTGATCCCGAATCCTACGATGGTCATGGTACCGGCACACTTATCTTTCTCTCCCATGTTCAAGCCCCTCTTCTTCCTAGAGACACTACTTATGCCCATTTTTCGAAACCACATCCCAAAGTCCGGGAAAAGGTTACTGAGTTTAGCTCTCCATCTGTCCTATTTCAGGATTTCCCGTCGCCTACACCATTCGGGTCGTATCCCAAGAATATGTTTCTGAAAGCACCTCCTAGACCAAACCTCTCTGCTCCCTCTCCCTCTGCGCTTCTATCATCATCATCATCATCGAAACAGCATACCCCAATGAAGTACACAAACCTTCAGGATGCTTTGAACGCTTCCACGATACATAACGCAGAGGATGACTACATTGGGGCATTCATAGGCAAGCATCGACCTATCGTTCGTCGTAAACAGAAACAAAGACCATTTGACGGTGTTCACCTGCCTCGTAAAAAAGCCAAGTTGGACCCATCTACCGCCGCTGCGCCATTGTTTGGCAACAGTTCTGTCTCTGTAGTGGTCAGGCAAAAGCCGACGACGACGAAGAGTACCTACATCCCAGGTGATATAATGCTGACTGACAAGACGCGCAAAGACGATGATGGTTACGTGCGGCTCTTCGTAGGCAGGCGCAAGGATTTCATTTCTGGGGCGGGTCAGTTGAAGCACGAGTCCACCATACCTAATTCCTCCTCTAAACAGAAACAGCGGAATCATCGGATCCTGCTGGTCAAAAATTCTAATACGCGTCATATCGGAGCGAAGAACCATCAACAGGACGAAGTCCAAAGTCTTAGGACGAAGCGCGGCTTACCCCCCGGCTTGAATAGCTGCAGTATTGGATTGATGAACCGGAAGGGGAAGAATCGGACGCTGTTTTTTTCGAATAGAAATCTAGGGTGGGCAGAGCGTATGTTTGCCTCCATTTATGCTCCCGAAACGGCGGCAGAGTGTTGGATTGTTCGAAACTCTGATGAAGAGTTTCCTGCAGATGAGACAGATGATGAAGATAATCTGTCGTACCTGGACCCGTCAGAGGTTTATAAAGTCCCGCAGTCGTCGTCATATCCTTTGGTCAATACTGTTGGGGTTCCTGTTACAGTCTCTAAGACTACTGGGAAGATGACCATGCCTCTTTCAAGCCCAAATCCGAAACCGAAAACTCAACCACATGGAACTCCCCAAAGAGCGCCCTCGTCAGTTTCTGAAGGAGCTTCAATGTCCTCTTCACTCAAAAGTATTAAGTTCTGGAAAAAACCTTCCAGCCTCACCACTCAAAATCCTGTAGCTCATAATCTTGACCCCAGAAGCTCTTACGAATCCTTTTCCATGTCGTCTGCGTCTTACTCGTCATTTTCAGCGCCAACTTCTTTCTCATTACCGATTTCGACCCCGTCATGGTCCTCCTCATCGTTATCGGCTCAGCCCCTGCGAAAAAGCTATTCTCAAACAGAACCTCATAAATTTTCCGAGTATCAGCCACTTTCTCCCCCCGAAAAGACTCATCAGTTACCGATTCAACCTGATGCACCATCGCTGAATCTCCCTGGTCCATCGGAGAAGGCGCTCGGGAAACGAAAGGCTTTCGACGATGAAGTCAAACCTCACGTCAAACGGGGTCGTCCTGTGAAGCATCGTCCTTCCATTGTGCTCGCTAATTCCAGTATGAGTCAGTACAGTGGACATGTTTCGCATACTCCTCACGACGCGAATCATGCTCAAATTCTGTATGAAGCTCAGGACAATCATCTTATCCCGGATAGTGTTGGGCAACATGAATTGTTTTCGCGTCCGTCGGCTGTTCCAGTCTCAGGTCCTAGTACGAGTTTAGGAGTCCCTCAGATTACTGATAACCTTGTCAAGATACCCAGTTCAAAAGGGAATCAAAACGGACATATTTACCATTTTCAGACTTCTACCCAAACTAATGCCCACATACCTGGATTGACTTCCCCTACACCCATTGTGAGTGTCGGTAATCCTTTTTTCGGAGATGGCGCAGAATCGGGAGTAGAAGCAGAGGCCACCATTGGACAGAGAGGTCACGACGAACCAGACACGCATTATGCTGACCTGAAATGGGCTGCCAAGCAAATTTCGGTGTTAATGCAGAACGATCCTCAGCAAGCAAAAGACGTCTTTGAAATGTTGCAGCTGCAGCGTCCTAGTCAGGTATGTCATCGTATCTCTTGCTTTTTCGATCCCGGACTCCTTACTACGACATAGACCGCTACTACTACTGGCAATACTTTGCCCCAACCTCAGTCACACAGATCTTTCGATGGTCTCCTGAATATGCCAGGACAAAACCTAGGGGTTGGTCAAGCCAACCGCAATTTCAGCGTCCAAGGCGACCATCGAGAAGTTGACGTCGGGGAGTGGTTAGTTCCTAGCCTCGGTATGGGGAGGATTCCAGAGGCCGGTGACCAAGTGAAATCCGAAATTGAGCCTGGCCTCTATCCTGGGCCCAGTCGTAGCTCCAGAGCAGGGATTGAAATTTCTACTCCCGACCACCCTGCGGTTCAATTTGGTCAACACAAGCATACGTCCATGCCTACAGACGCAGACAGTAATGCCACCATCAATCCCTCCATCTTGTTCTCCGTAGAGGACGAGCCCTCTGATGATGTAGCTATGCTCGATTCTTCTGAGAGAGTATATTATTCTGGTGATCCACTTCCTCCTCGAGGTAAAAAGAGAATGATCAGCGTTCAGCCAAAGGCTCAAAAACGGCGTAATACGGACTTCCGGTCCTCTGCGACTTCACCCGTTCCACAACTTCCTCCGCCTCTTCTCCAGAGTAATGCGTTGAGTCTCGTGTTGGATTACGGTTCCAACTCGAATTCTGAAGAAGAAGAAGATCTACATGAAGACGGCTTGGACTTCGATGTTCATTGTCACACCAGTGTATCCGCTCTTTCCACCACTACGGCTACCCTAGCATCTCCTACAGTCTCATCGTCCCTTCAAGAATCGAAGGCAACGATAAATCATGGAGTCGATGTTATCTCTATCGAGAGTGGGTCTGGATTGCAGATGGGGGGCGAACGCAGTCCGACGTCGACGTTAACAATACATTCTCCCAAATTACGCATGTCTGATTTGGCCGCACTCGAGGTACCAAGACCGGCCCATCCTTCAAAAGGGAGAAAGAAAGAGAAGAAGAAAAAGCAAGTCCCTGTAAACAGACGTGACTGGCCCCTGGGTTCATCTGAGTATTTCTGCCATCAATGCCGCAGGAGATCCTTCAGGTTGCACATGGCTTGCGCGTTCGATAATTGTAATCTTAAATACTGTATGAGATGCATCACTATACGGTGTGTATTATCCTCTTTGGCTTTCTTTCCTGGTCCTCATATTTTTCATGTAGATATGCCGACCTTCTCGCTTTTGACGCCAATCGAAACGACTTTTCGTGTTTTCGCTGTACAAACAATTGCCGCTGCGATGCGTGCTGTCGCAAGCGCGGTGATATCTACATTCCTCTTAGAACGAAGCAAGTTCAACTTGCTCCAGACAATGAACCTGCTGAACCGATGACCGTCACTCAAAGAAGGCAGAGAAGGAAGAACCGGAACCGGAAGAAGATGGATCTGGAAGTGAAGACAAAGGAGATTGAAGACGGAGCCCCTTCTGAGTTGGCTGGTCCCTCGGGAGAGAATACGATCGCGGGGAGAAGGGAAAGGAGAGACAAAGCTAAAGGGAAAGCAAAGCAGGAACCAGAGACAATCACATTCACAGAAATGGACACGGACTGTGAAAAGGAAACCGTGAAGGAGGCTGCGTTAACGAAAAGCAACTGGCCAGAAGGTTCGCTGGAATATTATTGCCACCAATGTCGAAACAAGTCGTTTAGATTATGCATGGAATGTGCGTCGGAGGGTTGCAACGCCAAATATTGTATAAGATGTGTCACCTCCCGGTGCGCAGATTTTCCTGCTTGCTATTCTTTTTTGTTATTCTCATGACACGTATTCCCTAGTTATGCCAGCATTATCTCATTTGACTCAACTCGCGATGACTTTTTCTGCTTCCGTTGCAAGGACACCTGCATCTGCGATATATGTTGTCGTAAACGTGGTGAAACTTACATCTCTTTCAGAAAGCCTCCTGCAAGATCAACCACGTTCAAGCCTGCACATCTCCGTTCTCGCCAATCAGAAGAAAGACCTTACCCAAAACTAGCGCCGATAACTGTTGACACCCAGGTTTCGCATCCTGTGGTATATTGGGGTGCAGTTTACAATTGGACAGGCGAGGTAATTGCTTCGGCGTATGTGGCTTCTGTTGAAAACGATGGGATTATCTTTGCTCGGCCGCTCCAAAAACGCAGAATTTTCATCGGCGATGTTCAGCCTGATTGGGAACTGGGAAGCGACTTCAAAATTTGCTACTTAGGAGAGCACAGGGAGAACGTAGCTCAGGAGCCTTTCATCACAAACGACGATACGTCACTGGTACCAGGTCCAACAGCGAGCAAAAGGAAGACCTTATACGTTGGGAAGCCTCCCCCACCTTCGTCAGTCATCTCCGATTCGCCTTCAGAGCCTATGGCTTCTAGTATGGGCAATAGTGCTGCTCATCCAGTGAATATCGACGAATTTGAATCTCAAGCCGAATCTATGTTAGTTGATGCTATTGCCGATCAGCCTGTGTTTGCTCATGGTCTCGGTGCATCCTTCAGCGAGCCTGGGGATTCCGGGCGAAAGGAAGTCCTTGCTTCAGGTGACTTGCAAACATTCATTAGTGTGCAAGCTTCTTCCCGTTCTGCCGAGCGCGAAGCCTTCAGGCCTCATTCCACTCATAATCCGGAGGGACCATTCAGAAGACCAGAAACTAAAGGGAGGGAGATCGATGTTGATGGCGACTCGGAGGCAGACATGGACATTCAGCCTTCTTCCGCCGCGACTGAGGGCGAGATCGGCAAGCCTCTTTCGGCTTGTGATCCCGAAGCGCCTATCGACAATCCCGCAGACGTTGAAGGAATGTATGATGAACTTGATGTCTACGGCGACTCAAAAACAGATATGGTCATTCAGATCTCGACCACTGCCGATGAAGGCGAGGTTGCAATAGGCGTAGACTTGGAATCAGGAACTGTGACTATGAATTGTGGTGAGACGGAAGCCGAAAGTCTAGATTCACAGATGGATTATAACACCACTGAAAACATCCATGTGCCTTATGATAATATCTCTCCAGCATCCACCACCAAATTCAATATCACGGTTCCCGTGGAAGATGATATATTCCCCACAGATCATCTCTCAAAACTGTCTGTTGCACAAGATCATGCATCTCACCCCGATTCTCTTTTCGATGCACTAGTAAATGACGATGCCATTTCGGAAGACCAGGAATATTCAACCTATAGTTCGTCCGTAACAACTGACGACCAAGCACCTTTCGAAAACCATGAATTCTCCTTGGATATTGGTAGTCCGTTGACCGATCTGGATGACGACGGTGAGCCGGATTTACTCTGTTTCCTAGTTGAGCTATGTAATGAATTGATGAGTAGATTGAATGGATCTGGAGTGTCAGGGACTCAAAGGGAGTAAAGCTTGCTATATCTTATATTCGGTATTTATTCTACGTGACTCTACTCCAATTTTGCAGAAGGAGCTGTCATGCAATGATCGTTTATTCTGTCATCATCGACTTGTACCATTATCGTCAGTCTCGGCGATCAATAATAATGTACTATCATTGTAGAAATGAATATCTACTCGCACAAACTTCAACAAGAACGACTGGGTGATTCTCTGGCGGTTTTTAAATTAGGTTTTTCTGTCTAAAGCTCTTATGTAAGTAGCGCACTCCTTTCACCTATTCAGTACTTTGGTTCGTCACGCAGCAAGCCCTCCAAAACCCGAGTCACTAAGCCAAGCTTCAATGTCTGCAGGGCTACTGGTTCTCGAGAATAAGCATTAGTCAAGGTTAGGGAGTTTGAATGTTGAACAAGGTTTACGTGCCTGACCCTCTCTTCAAGGTGAAGTTCTGCATCCGGTCCCATGAACTCTTGAGACCGTTCAATGGAAGGGAGGCGAATCCAGAGGTCCTATGACCATCAGCTAAATATTATACCAAGCAAAATCAGATGGAGCGGGCAGTTTGCCCCGCACTGTATTGCTTCCTTGGTTCCAGCTTGACGACGGTGCATCTTCAGATCGCGAGGAGATCAGTCATGGTTGGTTTTCACAACCGTATATAAACTCAGGCCCGAGACCTTATTCTATCATCTTTCTCCTTAGTCTCTCGAAAAATCATGAAGGTCTCCAGTATTGTTCTTGGTGCGACTTCGCTCTTCCTCGTGAAAGCGACACCTACTACCATCACGAAGCGTGGTCAGTATCACACCTTGGACGTTCCTTTTTTATTCGGTTCCTGAAATGGATACTCTTCAGAGCAAATAGTATGCCCCGGTCAAGTCACGGTCTCCGAGACCTTCATTGGTGCAAACAGCAATGTCAAACTTGCCCAGGTTTACTGCCCAGAGAACACAGTACCAACTCTGACTCCTCGTCAGGATAATGGTACAGCTATCAATGTCTGTGGAAACACCTGTAGGTCTTCTGGATTTTGACTATCTTAATGCATGTCTCCTGAATGTGGAACTTCAGGCGGCACCAACTGCTTCACTCCCAGTGGTGGGGGGCCTGACCCCAATGACTGCACCGTCATCGCGGATGCGATGAGGTTC
The DNA here is from genome assembly GCA_027886305.1 of Lentinula aff. lateritia. Classification (NCBI taxonomy): domain Eukaryota; kingdom Fungi; phylum Basidiomycota; class Agaricomycetes; order Agaricales; family Omphalotaceae; genus Lentinula; species Lentinula aff. lateritia. The sequence goes on along the minus strand of MU795309.1, from coordinate 12,454 downwards.
TATAGCCAGAACGTTAGTGAGTGATGTTAATCTCAAGAATCTGAGAGGATAGCTTTACCTCTTCATGTCAAAGACGATACCTTCTTGATCGGTACCGGAGTGAGTGGATTACCTTCGTTCGTGATGTTCATTGGCTAATTTGTTGACTATCCATCCTAGACCAATAACACTGTGGTTTTGACCTACTCGACTTGCGAGACTTTCTATGTCAATCAGGACCCCGTCGAACAGAGCTACTGCTATAGTGACTGGGTGAGTTAAATTACAAAGTTTTTTCGGTTTCCCTGTGTTGATGTAAATGTTTTCTTAGGCCTCCATCGTCGACTATGTATGTGTACATTCATGTTTAGAGCTAGTGGTCAGGCTACATAATAGATCAATAGATTGCTCCCAACTGCCAGTCTACTCAGAACGCTCACGGAGGGAACTGTATAGCTGATGATCAGCAATGGTTCATCCAGTAAGTGACATGCCTGCACCCCGCATTTTTGTTGTCTCTGATACTTGTTCAGGGTTCAAACCAACATTTGAAACACCTTGTTCGCCCGTGCTTTCTCGCGTGACTGTTCATAAATCCTACCTTCATTGTCCACTTCCCATCTTTTGCTTCAAATTTAAACTGGGCCTATTATAACCTATAACCAACTTTGAGTCTTAGTCATTCGGTTCATTGCATGTACAGGGAATAATGCGCATTTCTACCACGATACAGTTTGAGCGCCATTTAAGTCGAGGGCTACATTAGAAATAACTAGCTTCTGAAGTTTGGGTATGAACTGCCAGTTTTCAGTAGTCATCCCGCTCACAGAAACCTCAGTGGGATTCGCTGGGACTCCCAAAATCGTTATTTGCTGCAATTTTTGTTCGACAGCAAAATTCCCATTACTTGAGATGGCAAGTTGGCCAGCAGTCGCTGAGAACGTCAAATTTCGGCTTTCAGTGGGTGGATTGGTAACCCCATCATCAATATAGGCTGTCCCAAAGGCATGCTCATTGGATTCAAGGGAGACCAAGAGAGAGAACGGTCCTTCCCTCGTTTCGGTGGTGGTATAGCCGGGATTCGCATGTAAAAGGAGAGCGGAGCCGCCACGAATATGAACATTGATGTGTCCGAGGGGGGCAGAGAGTGTTGCAGTGCCATTAGATGATACATCAACCACCTTATGCGTATAGTAGTCTCGCCAAGTGACCTGGCCACGACCCGGGAAAATACCTGGCGGCAAATTGTAAGAATCACGCCGAAGGCGAGGCGAGCAACAAGTCACCTTCCACAGTGGAGACGTTGGGAGTCAATACTGGTGTTACCAATATCTCTGCGCCAACCAAGAACTGCTTGTCCACGGAGAAGAGTTCGGCTTCTGTAGGGAACTCGTACCAGAGTGCTCGAACTGGCGGAGTCCCACGCAAGGAGGCATTCGCAAAGAGGGATGTCTATTAGATGATTAGCCATCGGATCTACTTGCACAAAGCACCTACTTACCCAATACGGGAGCAAGGTATACCGAGTGGCAATAGCTGTTCGAGAAGCATTCGCTACGCTATCCCAACGGTAAGGCTCTTGACTGAGCGCTCCCCGCTCGTTGTGATTCCGATAGAAGGGTACAAATGCGGATAGTTGCATCCACCGGTTACACAATTCCTCATCGGTGTTGCCATCTACGTGGTTCATCAGACCCGTCTCATGCTAGACATGACTCTGAAACGCTTACTGAATCCGCAGGTATCCGCACCGACAAAAGGTATTTGGAATATCTGGAACTGGAGGATGCCTTGAATATTGTAATAAAGATACTCCCATCTGTGAAGAGAGGTAAACACTTTGTTGGTTACACTGACCAATCGACCTACTTGGAGAAATTATCACCGAGCTATATGAACTTGTCAGAGAAGTCGAAGAATGAAATATGGCACCGGGCTCACCCAATGTCCGGCCCATTTACCTGATGATGGGAACGTGGAGCGCGCAATGATCACAGGTCGTTTCCCAGGTTGAAGTTGTTGAAGGGCAAGGTGTGTCGCCTTTTCCTCCATCATGCCCCACATATTATGCACATCCAGCTCTGCAAAACCCCCGGCATGGGTAGCGTTTGTGGCAAGGGTGTTGATAGAAAGATCGCCGATGCCTGAGGATAACGCATCAATATATCACAGCAAATAGCTGGAAAGTAAAGCACCGTTGTGGATCGCATACGGAGGTGCGTTCAGGCTGACTCCCTGTTCCCCGCCGGCCCCTTCTCCCCTTTTCAACAAGACGTGAACGGCACTATCGACGCACGTCAGAGCTCCGTTCACAGTAACATTTCCGCTGGGGCCAGACACAGAAGAATCATAACTACGGAAGATGTTGGAGGCAATCATTGCACGTTGAGGATAGTCCACGCACCATTCTGGATAATCAGTGACGAGAGCTCCTGGCGATCCAGGGAGTGGGAAAGATACAGAGGTGTTACTTAAATCGGCACCCGTTCCGCTGTGATAAGAGAAGGAAAGGAAATTTGGCAAGGAATTCGACGAGCTGGAATCAAAGATAAACTGCGCACCAGGATCCCTGACAGAAGGAGCTGATTTCGTTCATGTCGAGCCAGATGCCGGAATATTCGACACCCTCGTCGCTCCAGTTCTTCAGTGCTTCCGTCCACCATTGTTGCGTGTCATTTGCGAACCAGTCTGGAAAGACCTGGAGTCGATGTGCTTAGAATCACGAGTTCTTTGAAAACAACCAAACAAAGTGCTCACAGTGTATCCTGGCCAAACCTTACCAATGTATTCAGAGCCGTCTGGATTCTTGACAAAAGTATCACTACACAAGGATAATGTTGCAGATATAAAGCTGTGACGACTATATAGACGTACAGTTCGTGGCCCCTGATATACGGATCATACTATTCAAAGGTAAGTTTCAAAGAGAAGATCAGGTACGAAGGGACGTACGACATCTGTGGCATTAGTGGGATGGGGAACCGCAGCGTCCAGTATAGGGATATCTGACGACGAGCAGGCGAAGTTCATTCGGGGAACATGTCGAAAAATCAATAGGGATAGCTTACAATGTTGGTTATTGTGGGCCTGAGAAAGGTGAGCAAGATATCCTCACCTCAAGATCGTACTCTAGCGACTCACCAACTCCTGGATGAAAGCGCGCATCGCATCCCCAGGAAAACTGACAGGATCAGAAGTGAAGTCGCGGAAAGCATGGTAGAGGTCGATATCATTCCACATAACTACAATGCTTTCAATAGGAAGGTCGATATAGAAAGCAGTTGCTCACCTTCTAGAGGAATATTGGCCGCTCGCATTGCTTGGACTTGTTCCATTGTTTCATTGATCGATATATAACCCCATCTGAAAGGCATCAAAATGGTTTTCATGAATTTCGAGCTAAGCTGACCTGCATAGATGGAAACCGAATGCCCATGAAGGTATCCAGCTCGGCAGTCCCACAAGAGCACCGTATTGCTCAATGACCGCATGAGGAGTTGGACCAGAAAAGAAATAAAATTCGAACACGCCGCCTATCACTCGATACTGAACGAGGGACTGTGAGGCGCCGGGAGGAGTTAGAAGCAAGATATCGGCTCCAGACGAACTACAGGATGAGAGCGGTAAGCGTCCGGATTCATAAAAGTGAAGGGAAGAAAGACCTAAATAAGAAGACGCCGTGGCTCTGTGCCTCGCCCGTGGTCTCATTGAACCGATGCTCGACGTAAACGGGATGGTTTCCATACCTGAGGTGAATCACATTCAGAAATTGTGACTGAATAATGTTAGGAACCTCACATGTTCTGATCAATGGGGTCGGCAATATCGCGAGCCCATAGGGTTTGGATGGACCCTCCGTTGGAAGCAACGTTACGTCTAAACCCTGAGCTTGCAATAACTTCACCCAATCCATAGATATTTGCGTCAAGTGGTAACGAGGAAGTTAGCTAGAAAGAATTTTGTTATAATTGGTGCTGTAGCATGACACTTTGCTCACTTGAAGATACTGGTCTTCGAACACAAAAGGAAATCCATCCAAAGCGGTAGAATTGTCATCAGGAATGACGGGCGCCAAGGGAGGTTTCGGGAGTGATGAAAGCCGTGTATCGAATAAGGGGGTAGCATCAGGATTGGAACGCCGCGTGATCCAGAATGAAAAGGGGGAAGGTTCGTAGTTGAATACTAAATCAGACGAATGAGTGAACGAGGTGGTAGGCGGTGGGGGACGAGCGATGACGGATTCTGGGATAGTGAACTGTTTGTTTCCGTTGTCTGCAATGCGGACTCGAAGTCTGGAAAGGTGTGCAATCAGATAGATCAACTGTGAATTCTGATAATAAGAACTTACCGAGAGTCAGTTTCGTACGTGACCTGAATAGTGAGATCTTCAAAATCCGTTCCAAAGGCGTTGCAAGGAGCTCCGGCTAAGGAAAGTTGCGCTACCAGGCCAAATTTGCTTTCTTGAAGGGAGTTTAGAGAGTAACCTGAGTGAATGTAGTATCATGTATTGATTGGTAAGCTGAAAACAGAAAGTCTAGATCACGCACCCGGACAGCTGGACACATTCTTTGAAAAATCTGTGGCACCGCTTTCCGCTATAGGATCAGCCTCAAAAACTAACACGTCTTGAGAATGAAAAGGATGAATACCAAGGACTCCAGGAAAGAGCCTTGCTACCATGAAACACAGTCCAAAACTGAGCCAGACCATGGTGGAGTGAAGAAAAGCTTCCAGTGTAACCGGGGACCATGCAACATATTATATAGGGAAAACAAGGTGGCCGTCAGGAGGTCTATGGTCAGGCGTGTAGAATGAAGTAATCGTGTCAAGGAAAAGCCGGGCTGTATAGAATTAAGCTGGCGGTGCAAGGAGTAACGAGTAGAGAAACAAGAGGGCTGGATCCGAATGTACTCTCTTCGATAAACCCGGCGGCAGCATAATCGTTTGATCGCTGATCCTATTTCCCCACGTGTCAAAATCGACTTTTACAGAACGGCCAAAGCAAGAAATATCAAAATTCCGAAGTGTCGCAATACGGTAGTATGATAAATACTCAAGCGTTCTTAGAACAAACAAAGACAGATTTAACAGAGAAATTGTCATCAAAACTGGAAACGTAGACACTACTGTGGGTCATATCAGCGTTACAGTAAGCGAGCAATATCGAGCGGTAGATGTACAATCGGCTAACAAGAGATACGACTGAGCCATGGCTTGCTTGAATATGCGGAATATACTGGTCATTGATCCTCGTCCTCGTCTTATCACATTGATCAAGCTTTTCCCACAAATCTGATTACGGAAACTTGGGAAACTGAACGAAGAAAAAGTCTTCAAAGGATAAAAATACAGGAGTTTGATTGTGAGAAGGGCGACTGTTGTTGATGGATCATTCAGGAATGTTGAACCCTGTAGTACATGATAAATGAGCGTCCCAAGCCATGAAAGCAGATGGGTTGATACGTACTGGATGAAGAATTGTTGATCAGTCGCAACACAATTACCGCCGTGCGCGTTTTGCGTCGATTGGCAATTAGGTGCAACCTGTAAAAATGAAGATCAGCGAAATCTCCAGCCAGGTGCACATAAGATACTGACCCAGTCAATTACGGCCGCCTATATGACGATTAATCGATATCAATGACATTCCAAAGAGAAGAAATGACGTACCCAGTCAGTACGACAGTAAATTTGGGTGGTAGGATCCTGGTTGACGTAGAAGGATTCACAGGTAGCGTAGGTAAGCGCGATAGTGTTGTTGACCTGAACAGATAATGCCTGTCTAGAGTGAACCCTGCGCATATAAACAATGGACAGACCCCAGTACCAATCTCAAACAAAGCGCCTATGCAGATGCAAACGTGCGAGTGAGGAACTGGATAAAAGTTAACTAGTTGCTGTATAATTATACATACCTACGTCCGTAAAGCATCTGCAATTACATGACAGTCATCCGGGACGGGTCCTCCACCGCTGGGCACAAAGCAATTGGTAGTACCTGCACTAAAATATCAGTGCCTTTGATTGATCAATTATTGCGATATTTTCACAAGTATTTCCGCAGACATTGGTTTGACGCGGAGCAAGAGCCCTCTTTGCGGGCGTCGGTGGACATGTAATGTGCTGGAGCTTCACATTCTTCTCTTCACCAATGTATGTTTCCGAGAGAATTTCTTCGCCGGCACATATGCTGGTATCTAAGAAACGTTCCACTTCCGGGTCAGCATTGAATGGTACTGCAATCGAAAGACAAACCTCGCTTGGTGGGGGATGCAGCAATGGAAAGTGCAAAGACTAGCGCGACGAGTGTGGTTAGGAGTTTCATCTCTTGCTACAAGAATGATGATGCATGAGCTTGTAATGCAGTTTTTATATAGGCAGCAGAAGATCCGGAGAGGCATTACTTGACCAGCCTAGTTCGCGTCTCTGGCTTTCTTCGAAATCCGTAAAGCTGCCTAACTTTGTCCAGCTCTGCTCGGTGATTAGTTGAGGCCTGTTGAGGCATGTCTTGGTCGGCGAAGCTCCATGTCATGTGCGGAAGGAAATGTATTTCTGGACATTTACGGATAGTAATACAGACGGTTCCTAGTCGAACTGCACTTTCCGTGGACCAGACAAATTCATATTATACAGAGTACGGAAAGAGTTCGCCTACGCGGGAGGTCAGAATAGATGCAATATAGAGAGAGCGGAGACGTACCCCGTCGATGAAGCCAAGCACGGAACTTTACAAAGCACCTCTACCAGGTAGACGAAACGATTTAGTAGTACCTGCTGTATTGATACCAGTCGAGGTCGACTGTAGCTCCAGGGGAAGGGAGCGGAACAGGTGGACGGTAACCGACAAAATAGTAAATATATATATATATATATACGAAGAATCTCAATAGGCGCTGGTGTCTAGTTCGAATTCCGGTCCTCCAATTATAATCATTATTTCTCTTTCATTGTTATTCAATCACTTGCAACAATTTTTGTCTTTTTTTGGCCATCGATTCGAAACATTATCAATAAAATCACCGACGAAGTCGTGGTTCTTTCACCGATTACTAGAAAAACTGCCTGGAACATCCCGTTTACTCCAATATGGTTCAAACTTCAAGTTCCAGAAAACGGGAATCAACATCAACTCAATGCCTCGATTAGTCGAGGAGCGTGGCTCGCTGCGTACATAGGGACAAGGAGCAATTCTCACTTTAAGCTCACAGGTCGTTTCTTGAACCGGTTCTAGAAATTCATCGTTCCTGATGCTAGTTCTTGTACATGCCGCAGATTTCCTTTAGAAGATCATCTAGAGCGTTTTTGGACGTGACTTAACATGAAGACGCGGAGATTCTAAAGACTCTCTCTGAGAGCCATAGTGAAGCTTTGCCTCGATGCAGTAAAGCAATGACTACACGACGCATCTCATCGCGTGCATAGGCATTGCAGAATTATCTTCTGTGATTGGACTACATGGTCTCTCAGAGGGTAAGGTAAACTAAGGTGTGCGCATCCATTTCAAAACAATTGCAATACTTTATTCATTCGAACCTTCTCAGTCTTTGATTTTGAAGATGCCTTTCCAGTCAAGGAGCGATTTTCACGCCATTTTCAAAAACAAAGTGCGTCACATCAACACTTCTCTTCGATCCAGATCACGAGTACCAACATTTGCGTACAAGTAGTCGATCCTTTCGTTGAAGTTTGTACCCCAAAAACCGAGGCGGCGAGCTTCAGTGAATGAAGGATAAACGGTGTCTTTCCAATGAATGTAACTCATTTTACACGACCGTTCTTATCGTCAAATTTTCAAATGGATTTCGTCGATTACAGTCGACGTCATTCTTACAGGTAACATAACTCATTTTCGCTTTTCACTGCAATTCTTCCTTCGTACCGCATTTCACTGTGGCCGCCACAGTGGAAAATGCGGTGCGATGCCAAAGTCCGCTTGCCCACTTGCAGTAGGACTGGCGTCAAATTTTGCTGTACCTTATCGGCGCAACAGGTAACTCCAGCGCTTCCAGCTCAATATGCATGTTTCCTGATCTTTCCCAAACGACTGGTACTGTAGTAACAGCAATCACCGAAGCCATAAGTTTAATCCTTGGTTCGATTAAACTGTGAGTCTAACGTGTAAGCTGAAATGCTCCGAAAGGCTGATTGCACTGAGAAATCTGTGGCCCGTTCGGTGCAGCCAATGATCTAGCCCGCTGTTTAAAACTTTCAAGTAGTGCAAAGCCTGGTACCACTCATAAAGTAGGGCTCCGGATTCAATCAGACTCACATCGTACGGCTGTTCCAATACGGCTCGTACCTGACTTATGTTAGGCATTCAAGATGCATAGCTTAACTCTTACAATCTGGTCCAATGTAAGTGCAAACTAGGAAAGTCGTTTTCATGGTTGATGAAGAAGGCGTACGGTGTTTATGTACGTTTGTCTGCGCAAAGGAATACGGGTACCACGTAGGTTATTTTCGTCCCAACGATCGTATTCCTGAACAGTTGCAATCCGATCCTTCGTCTCATTCCACGATATACTAATAGCCGTACCGGTGTCTCAACCATGGGATAGTGTGGGAGATATCCAATGTTGGATCTGTTTAGTCGAGCCCAGTTGTCATTACAGACGTTCAAAACAAGGTGGACGGTTTCTTTCGAAATTCTAAACGCACGACTGCCCTGGTTATCCCGAGCCACCAAAATGTACTTTTTCCAGGGGTTTACTGGGAGGATATAGTCCTAGCACTTCCACCTCTTTCTCAAATTCCGGGCAGTGGAAACTCTTCTTGTAAGTTCCGAAGTTGATTTCCAATTGTCTTCAACTTTCGACAAACCGGTGATTTTCCTGTTTCCGGTGTTCAAACTCTAACTTACGTATTAGCCCGTGGGGAGCTCCCGCGAACGAGTAGACAAATGTTGATCTTTTTCTGAACTTAGGTTAAGCTCGTCTTCACGATGCCCAATCCTCAGAAGGTATAATTTTTTCCCGCAGATATATATTCCGGTGAGTGAAAAAATTGAATGTATACGGTATCTCCTGTGTACAAAAGCTTCCTGATACCGGGGGTTGAGGCGAGCACTGGCAACTGCTCCGGAGTTGGTGTGGAACTGATAACAAAAACGGGGGAAAGTCAGTATACAGGAGACGAAGGCGTGATCCAATTTCTATGGGACAAAGATGCGATCAGACAGGTGCATGAAGCAGGTCCAACTTACAGGCACTCGATGCAGGGACAGTGTAGTACGTCAACTTCTGGTCAAAGTTAATTCAACACGGTGTGCTCCATAATTACTCGGGTTGTAGGTGTTGCATAAAGGTCATTTTCAAAAATCCTGGGCCAAGAATATAATGAGAGAAGGTAAATCTTAATACTCACACAATATATACATGTAAGAGAAATTTCGGTTTTCATCACGAGAAAACTTGCTCATACATGCGGCGAGGTGTCCCTATTTTTTATTTTCTGAACAGGCAAAGAATCACTGAGTAATTGAGAAGTAACAACGTGATCAGTGCCACTGTTCGCGTATGATTTGAGTTATTCCCTCATGTTTATATGCCAAAGTAATTCTAACAAGACAGGAAAGGAGCTCTGACAACACTGCTTGTTACTGTTGGTTTGGAGCTGCAGTGTATTTCCTCCCTGTTTCCTCGTACAGCTGGCGTTGCTTTCAATATATCGCGAGACGCGTTTCGGCACGATAAACCGGTACGATTGGTGCACGAGGGAAAAATGAAAAACTGAGATGGGGAGCTCGCTGCCCCCGCGGATCTCAAGATTTGGATACTGGCGTCTTTGTTCGATCAAGTTATAGGTAGGGTGACCCGAACCCTCAAGATTCTTCTTTTCTGTATATCATCTTGGCTTTAGTTGTTCAATTCCTGCATTGCAACAAACTTCGACGTATGAAGGCCAGAGAATTTGAAAAATCATGCTGAAGTGGCTTGCTTTACATACTGTGGCTTAACCGGATAGCTTTACAAAGGTAAATAAAAACTTCTCTTTCTACTTCGTCCTACGTATCGACTCAGAGGATCGGCATTCAGCTTCGTTTATATATTGTGCAAGTTTTTCCATACTAATTTCCTTCTCCTCTTTAACTGGCCCCCCCAGACTGTCTTTTGTAAATCCCCCCGAAGCGTATACGACGAATTCACGGACATGCAGCATCTTCGGCAATATAATGCCCCAGACGTTCGTTTCGTCAATCACAATCAAAGCTCGCATACTGGCTACGGGCAAAACTACGACGAACAAAATCCCCTGCATCATCAGCCTCATGCAGGCACCAACCCTCAGGCACACGACTTATATTCCACTGAGTTTTTCCATGAGACATTACACCACCCTAATGTACACGAGCCATGGGTTTCATACCCTCAAAACTATCATGTCGATTCTACAGGAAATCACCGCTTCCCCAACTACCCATATCCTTCTCATCACCTTGTTCCACCTGTAGCTCCAGCAGCGTCACGATCCAATTTTCGAAATGCTGGGCTTGTGGACTTGGATTTGTACTCTGGTACGCAACGTACCCTTGCTGGATCATTGGATCCCTCCACTGGAATATTCTATCGCACGCCTGAGCACCCACGTCTTCGAACAGCTCAAGCATGCGAAAAGTGCCGTACTAGGAAGGCTAAGGTACTTTTTCATAACATCCCTCATTCCCGAGTACTTAGCAGAATGTTCTTGTAGTGTAGCGGCGAACATCCGTCGTGCAAACGATGCTCGAATCGAGGTCTTTTATGCGAGTATGCAAAGGAAGGACGCGTTCGTGGTCCTAACAAACCCAAGCCCAAACTTCCTGTTGTACAAGCAATGACTTCTCCCCTTGTCTTTCAACACCAGAACCAGTCTCCCCTTACTTCGGAAATTCCGATTCGAATCTCTAGCCCTGTTGGGGTATGTCCAACTCGCAGATACGTCTCTCCGTCTATCCTACCTCCTTCCATGTCGGCATCCTTGTCGTCACCCTCATCACCTTGTCACATTGGATGCGACACACTCTACTCACCTATCTCTTCTTCCACAAGCTCACCTGATTCTACGGTCGGATCGCATTATCACGCCGATCCAAATTCATCTAGTGGTATACGAGGCGATACACGTAGGCTCTCCAATTTACGGTTATCTAGTGGTGGATATGATTCAGACTCTGTGGCCTCTAACCTGCCCTCCGCGTGCTTTCAGTCGATGGTGCCCACTGTCGGATATCGACCTTACTCTCGGGCACCTGAATCGTTGGTACAGTCGCATATTAATACAGAAAAAACGATGTAGGCTTTCTCGATCCGTTCTATAGTTAGTGCTGGCTTGCTGACAGTTCATATTATAGATCAACGTCTGGTGCTTTTGCACTCGATCACGTCGGGGATTCCGCAAAGGAAATTGTGAACATTGGGGACGTTTCGTTAGCAGGATACTCGCAGACTGATGCTACATGTGTACCCTACTACACACATGTATCTCAAGACTCGGTCTTTGCAGAAGCCGGAGTACAACGCCCCCGATCCTACGGTTTCATGTCCCACATGGACTGCCGCCCAGAGGAAGGTTTACAGCTGGAGTGTATCAATTTAGACGCACGCAAGTGATTTTTTTCATCTATTCCGTATCGTATCCGAGTATGTGCACAAATTTCGTCGCCTTATTAGTATATTCACAGTTTACTGCCCATGATATACCCCTATGGGCTCCTTCCATATCCTCTATCACTTTACTCCTTCGAAGTTACCTGTTGGCGTCGGATATGGAGAAACACGATCATCAACGGAGCTCCTACAGGGGAGTAATTTTGAAATGAATTTATCCAATTTGGGCTTGCCTTTTCTAGCACTGATGGCCTGTTGAAGAATTTTCCGCTATTGACGCCTTTCGCGCTCCTTGTTGTTAGCCTTGCATGATTTAAACATGCTCCTCATATGTCAAAGGACGACTTTAGTATATCCCCTAATCGAAAGAATGGACCTCCTCAAGCCTCCTCAGGACTTGTTTTATCTTCCTAGACTTCATTATTGTGAGGAGGAGGAAGCCACACCAATTCCGAACGATGCGAAAACGGAGCATTCAACATTGGCATCCCTTTGAACACGAGTAAAAACAGAAAGGAGGCCATCAATGGTGTTCGGATGTTACCGATGATGGTGACAAGAATTATCCTGCTTACATATCATATGTACAGGTTCGGAATTTGGTTGCCCAACCTAATCACAAGGTCAGGCCAATGTTGAAACATTTCCCCCCCATGACTTTCACTTACTATGAAGTCTGGCGATCAGGATATTAAGAAAATTATTATACCCGCTACCTTTAGGTAGTGGGTTTTGCTGCATTTGCACTTCAGGAACTGCATTTTTTGAACCGTTTTGACGTCATACTAGCATTCATAATATATCGTTACTCAGCCTTATGTAATGCTTGTAATCCTCTCTTGCGGCACTCCTTTTCATTCAGATTCTTTCCATTATGTCCGTCACTGTCC
>MU795308.1:0-30808 GCA_027886305.1 Lentinula aff. lateritia | reverse complement strand
AAGTTCACGTGGCTTAGCCTAAACTTATAGAATACTGCCAAAAAACAGCGCATCAATAAGATCTCGGACTTATTTGATATCTATTTGGGAACTGATGTGACAAACTGTCACATGTGAACTCAATAAGGATGACAACTTAGTGAGAACATGGGAGATACTAATGAATAAGTGATGTGAAACTTATGTGACTCATTTGTCACATAGGGATTGAAAAAGGAACATAACAAAAGGAAAACTTATTTGATATTTATGGAAATGAAATTTTTTGACAATAGTTGAATAAGGTATCAAAACTTATGTAATAAAGGTGGGAAACTCAAGGGGAAGGTGAGATGAAAAATTTCTGGGGAAGTAATTGAAAAGTGATATTCCATATGAAATACTTATTGAATACTTATTGAATGCAGATGGAAAACAAATTGGAAGGAAAATTTGAGACTTATGAGATACTGTCACGCATAGCATATGAATAAGGTGGAAAAAACATGATGAACTTATGGGACATATGATAAGTGATAATGAAGGGGTATTTCAATATATTACAGATAAGAATTGTGACTAAAGGTGAGTTTATCAAAATAGAAAGGGAAAACTTACAGGATATGGGCTATACATAAGTAACAAAAAAGTACTAGCAGTGGTGGCAGGTAAAGGGAAGACTTATGTGACCTAGATGTTGGAATGGTGTCACATTGGATAGATGGGCAGTGTGGAAACATGAAATTAGTGCAACCAGTCTCGCACCCTCCGCACTAGGTTCATGGTTCAAAGCTAGTCTCTTTTGCACTCTTCGCACTAGTGGTTTGATTCCAGTCTCACCCTCCACACTAGTTTTATGGCTTGAATCTAGTCTCGCACCCTTTGCACCAGTTTCATCATTCAAACCTAGACTCGCACCCTCTGCACTAGTTTCTTGACTTGAATCCAATCTCACACCCTTCACACTAGTTTCATGGTTCAAAACTAGTCTCACACCCGTCGCACTAGTTACATGGTTCAAAGCTAGTCTCACACCCTCCGCACTAGTTTCATGGCTTGAATTCAGTCCCACACCCTTCACACTAGTTACATGGCTTGAATCCAGTCTTGCACCCTCCACACTAGTTCCATGACTTGAATCCAGTCCCGCACCCTTCGCACTAGTTTCATAGCTTGAATCTAGTCTTGCACCCTCCGCACTAGTTCTATGACTTGAATCCAGTCCCACACCCTTCGCATTAGTTTCATGGTTCCAAGCTAGTCTCACACCCTCCGCACTAGTTTCATGGTTCAAAGTTAGTCCCACACCCTTCGCACTAGTTACATGGCTTGAATCCAGTCTCACCCTCCGCACTAGTTTCATGACTTGAATCCAGTCTCACCCTCCGCACTAGTTTCATGACTTGAATCCAGTCTCACACCCTTTGCACTAGTTTCATGACTTGAATCCAGTCCCGCACTCATTTCCCCCTTTCTCCGAATCTATTTCTGCTATCAGTCAACCACATTGCCATAATCGCGGTTCCGGTCTGGCTACAATTCCTACTACATCAACTCTTCCTGAAGATATGGAGGAAGATCAACAATTCAAGTACAGTACCCTTTATACAGGTGACAGACAACCTGTTCAAGTCTTGACCCATCATTGTGGACAACCCCCCATGGTTGCCCCGGCTCGGGGCCGATCCATCACTCGAAATGAATCTCCTATCCTCCAAGCAATAGCCCGTCATACTGGAAAACAACTGCAGTGTTGTGCTACTTTTCATTCTCCTCGTGACCCACCTCCTCACTTCGATTTGGACACTGGTGATCATGATGATTGAGACCCCCAAATCAGGCGCCAACATCGACAACCCTGAAAATCAAGACCCGGATGACAACTCCGGTGATTTACCATGAGGTGGGCCAGGTGGACCCCATACTCCCATTCTTTCTGACATCCCCAACAAGCAATGTGCTATGTTGGAACTACTATCGGGCTTTAAGGGTTCCATCAAAACCCTGGGTACCATTCTTGCCATGCTCAACCGACCCTTGAACAACTCGGAATCTAAGAGTAAGATCAAGGAGCTGGAAGTATTCGACGGTTCAGATCCCCAAAAGCTCAAAACATTCTTTGTCAACCTCACTTTGGTCTTTAATGACTGTCCTAAGTATTTCACTGATCAGTGAAAGGTGAACTACACCCTTTCATATTTCAGTGGATCAGCCAAAGAGTCATTTGTCCCTGATATTCTTGACCCGGATCTCAACTTGCTGCCGGCATGGACCTCTTCCTTCAAAGCCCTTGTAAAAGAGCTTCAGGATAATTTCAATGTTTACAACATGCAAGGCGAGGCCGAAGATTCCCTCGGTAACCTGAAGATGAAGGAAACCAAGAACATCCAAAGATACAACATTCAGTTTAACACTCTGGCTGCCAGTACCAACTGGGATTCTGCTGCCCTGAAGTGGGCTTATGGACAAGGTTTGGCAGAATGTATTAAGGATGAAATGGTGTGTCTTCCGGAACCGGCGACACTTGCTGACTACCGCCAAGAAGTCCTTCGAATTGATAACCATCATTGGAAAAAGGAAGAAACCAAGAAACAGGAGGCTGGTAAGCTTTTTATTGCTCGGAACCCGAAGAAGGGTTCCTTGGATTTTTCTAAGTCCGGCTCTACTAACCAGCAGAGCAACTCTCAGCCCTCGGGTTCTCTGGCGCCGTTTACGCCAAAGCCCAAATCCTTTATGGGAGGTAAACCAAATAACTTCAGTAAACCTTAAGACACCTTGAACTCCGGCTAATCCACCGGTCAGCACCCCACCTTCAATCATCTCAGAGTCGATGGGAAGGTTCTTCCCTCCAAGAGGGAAAGAAGGATGAAGAACATGTAAGACCTGGGTCAGAATTGGTCTTAGGGGTGGGTTTGGTATGAAAGGTTTATGTTGTAGTGTGCTAGGAGCAGGCTGGAGCTCAAAGGGAGCTATGGGAACCACAACCAAGGACAGGAGTGACCTAGTAGTAGTACTGATTGTGAGATATAACCCTTGAAGGGGTTCCTAGAAGGTCTAGGGAGGTCCCTGGGATGATAACTGGTGAAGGTGGATGTAACCGGGCACTAGGAAACGTAGGAGGATTGCATAGTACAAATTGTAATAGTTAGAACATCAACGTAGGATTGTTATAACTAGTAGATGATGTGAGCTTCAAACATGAGAGCTCCCAGTAGAATGTGAGCCCAGGAAGCAGGGGTGGCGGTGGAGGTGGTAACGGAGAAGCGGTACATGGTGGGACGTGATGGGAAGCTTCAACATTACCTAGATCAAGGTCCCAGAGCTTGTGGAGGCTTGGGGAAGGTTGTCTTACCAGAACTATGGACATTTGGGGAGCTTGTCAAGCCCATGCCTCGGCGCCTTGCTCCACCACTTAGTATCCCAAGATCTACTCTTTATTGTAATTTTCTCCTTATCGTTCTTTCTCATTACACAAACCCTTTCATCCTAGTTCCTTCTTATTGTCTTATTCTCTTCCCTGCAGGTACTACCCATATAGCTCCTAGTAGTTAGTCTGGCGCTCCGCCCCAATGCACTGATCCGTAGATATAAATACTGCCTGTACAGTACTGTAGTCCTCAGTTTAATTATCAACTTAGATTCTTCTCTCCAACTTAGTTCGTCCTCTCTTGTCTATAAGTCTTTAGGCTCGTCGCCTTGAAGTCTTCTTTACTTTGACCTTAGGACTTATAAGTTCTTTGGTTCGCTCCCCGTCGTCGGCGTTACTGCCGCTCTGACTTGGCTGCTCCTGGTTCTCACCCTCTCTGTTCTCGATCTCCGGGGACTAACAGCGTAACAGCGGTGTTGTTAATAACTTCACTACTGTCCCATTCGACCTCCGCACTTGGACACCTTGTGGCCTCTGGCACGGTTACACGGTGTACATGATCTTAACAGAGCTTTAGTATTGGTTGAGGGAGGTTGAAGACTCGGATTGCGTAGACATGAAGTGAAAGCATTTATTGGATTGCATAGGCGATCATAGAGACAAGAGATAGAGTTAGAGAAACTGAGATAGAGAAACAGAGAGTCAAAGGAAAATCTGTATGGTTAGCAGGTACAAAGGGACAGGGACTGGACCTATGTAAAAGGGTGTGTGTTCAAAATATACCGAGCTGCGCTTCCGGACGTTACAGAGCTAGGGAAGTTAACAAGGGAACATCGGACGTCTGGTGGTTTGTACATATGGTACCTCGATCCCATCTGTAGATGAAAGGGGTAATCAGTGGCATCAGATTCTAGAAGGCTATAGGAGCTCATCGAGTGTTGGGGGAGCTTCCCGGTTACTGTGGATGTATGTGTAGGGGAGGGCATCACTTAAGGAGGTTCTGGGGGTTCAGCAGGTAGGTTCCGGGTAGTGGGGACCATCAAGGAGGTCTGCCAGATTATTAGCATGGCTCAGGAACATGATTGTGGCATGACAGAACAACCTTTGTCTTTTCTGCAGTGGTAAACATTTGATTGCTGACTGTAACAAGCAAAAGGCTTGGGAGTTGAAGGGCTGAGCAGCCGAGGTTGAAGAAACCCCTGACACAGCTACTATAGTTGTAGAAGAGGAATTGGAAAACTAGTCTGCAGCTCTTGTTCCCTGGTACAGAATGGGAGTGTTAAGCCCATGCCTCAGGCCTCCACCTTGCCGCTCGGTATTCGAAAGATCTGCGTTTATTGTAATCTCTTCCTTATTGTTTTTTCTCGCTACACATGCCCTCTCGTTCTAGTCTCTCCTTATTGTCTTTTACTTTACCCTGCAGGTGCTACACGTATAGCTCCTAGTAGTTAGTCTGGCGCTCCACACCAATGTGCCGTTCCGTAGATATAAATACTGCCTGTACGCTACTGTCGTTCCTCAGTTTAATTATCAACCTAGATCTCTCATCGACTGAGATTCCCTTTCTGCCTCAGTCCATCTCTTAAGTCTTCAGGCTCATTACCTTGAAGCTCTCTCTATAGCCTTTTGGACTTATAAGTTCTCTGGCTCGCTCCTTGTCACCGGCGATACCGCCGCTCTGACTTGGCTGCTACTGGTCTCTCTCCTCTTGAATCTCGATCTCTGGGGACTAACGGCGTAACGGCGGTGTTGTTAATAACTTCACTACTGTCCCACTCAACTCCCGCACTTAGACACCCTGTGACCTCTGGCATGGCTACACGGTGTACATGATCTTAACAGTATAATTAAACTCAATCTGTTAACGTCGTACTGATACATCATTTTTTATGCCTCCGAAAACCCGAGCTCAATCGAGAGCTAACTCTGAAGAAAATACTTTCTTCACCACAGCCCAATCCTTCGCCCCTTTCTCTGAATCCATCTCTGCCATCGGTCAACCACGTCGCTGTAATCGCGGTTTCGGTCCAGCCACAGTCCCTACTACGTCGACTCTTCCTGAAGCCATGGAAGAAGAACAACAATTCGAGTACAGCACCTTGTATACTGGTGATGGACAACCTGTCCAAGTTTTGACCCCTCGCCGTGGACAACCCCCCGTGGTTGCTCCGGCTCGGGGCCGATCTACTACTCGGATCGAATCCCCAATTCTCCAAGCCATAGCCCGTCATACTGGAAAACAGCCTCAACGTCGAGCTGCCTCAGAATCTCCTCGTGACCTGCCTCCTCACTTCGATTTGGACACTGGCGATCATGATGATCAAGACCCTCCTGTCGACCCCGACAATCCGGGCGCCGACAATAATCATGACGATCTGGATGATGACTCCGGCGGTTTACCGCGTGGTGAGCCTGGTGACCCCAGTGGACCTGGTGGACCTGGAGGACCCCGTTCCCCAAACTCTTCTGACATTCCCAACGAGCAACGTGCTATGTTGGAACTTCTCTCGGGATTCAAGGGTTCCATTGAAACCCTCGGTACCGTTCTCGCCGCCCTCGGCCGTCCCTCTGACAGCTCTGAATCCAAGAGCAAGGTCGAGGAGCCAGAGGTATTCAACGGTTCGGACCCCTGAAAACTCAAGACGTTCTTCGTCAATCTCGCCCTGGTCTTTAATGACCGTCCCAAGTACTTCACTGACCAGCGGAAGATGAATTATACTCTTTCTTATCTCAGTGGGTCAGCCAAAGAATGGTTTGTCCCTGATATCCTTGATCCGGATCTCGACTCACTGCTGGCCTGGACGTCCTCCTTCAAGGCCCTTGTAAAGGAGCTTCAGGACAATTTTGGTGTTTACGACGCACAAGACGAGGCCGAAGATTCTCTCGGTAACTTGAAGATGAAGGAAACCGAGAACATCCGGAAATACAACATCCGGTTCAACACCCTGGCTGCTAGCACCAACTGGGATTCTGCTGCCCTGAAATGGGCTTATGGACGAGGTTTGGCCGAACGCATTAAGGACAAAATGGCGCGTTTGCCCGAGCCAGCGATGCTCGCCGATTATCGTCAGGAAGTTCTTCGCATTGACAACCGTTATTGGAAACACGAGGAAACTCGAAAGCGTGAGGCTGGTAAGCCTTTCATTGCTCGGAACCCGAAGAAGGGTTCCTCGGACTTTAAGACTGGTTCTACTAACCAGCAAAACAATTCTCAGCCATCTGGCTCTTCGGCGCCGTTCACGCCGAAGCCTAAACCCTTCTCTGGAGGTGAACCTAACAACAATGGTAAGCCCCAGAATTCTTCGAATTCCAGCCAATCCGGCGGTCAGCGCCCCGCATTCAACCATCTAGGAGCAGATGGTAAAGTACTTCCCTCCGAACGGGAAAGAAGGATGAAGAACAACCTTTGTCTCTTCTGCGGTGGTAAGCATCAGATTGCTGACTGCAATAAGCGAAAGGCCCGAGAATCGAAGGGCCGCGCTGCCGAGGTTGAAGAAACCCCCGAAGCAACCATTGAGGTTGTTGAAGAGGATTCGGAAAACTAGTCCGCAGCTCTTGTTCCCCGGTACGAAACGGGAGCTGCGTTGATCAGGTTCGTACCTCACCTGGGGAGTTATATCTCAACGTGTCCGCTCTTTCTTCCATTGAACGATCTCTTGTAATATCATTAACTACTGAATTTTCGTTATCCGATTCAGCCGCGCTGGCTGAACCCATTTCTGCTCTTCTCAAATTTCCTACTCTTGTTGATTCTGGTTCTACTGACTCTTTCATTGATACTCGTTACATCTCTCAAAATTCTATTCCAACGACCAAAATCTCTCCTGTTAATCTTCGTCTTTTTGATGGTTCATTATCTTCTAAACCTATTACCGATATGGCGAATATCGCCGTTCGGTTTCCTTCCGGCAAGCTGCTTCTATTACCCTTTTATGTTACACATTTAGATTCATCCTGTAAAGCAGTATTAGGTTACAGTTTCTTATCCTGCTACAATCCGTTGATTGACTGGGCATCTCAAAACATTACATTCCGTAACACTTCACATCTTGATTCTCCACAGACGTCTGTGCCTTCTGCCATCAACACCGTTGATGCAAAGGTCGCTGTTCTGCTACCGGAACCTTTGCCGTTGGTTATACCGACAATTCTGGAGACCACTCCCAGGGACTCACTTCGCCCTCGCTCTCGCTCCCGTTCTCGGACTTCACGGGCCAAGCCCCTCTCGTCCAAATTCCCTTTTGAACCCATCTATTCTTATCCTACGGTCTCTCAATTCGCTGCTCAACTGGAAACTCCCGAGGTCGACATTGCACTTGTCAGTGCTGCAGCCTTTAACAGGGTTTGCAAGGACGCTGGTATGGAACCTATTCTTCTTCATGCTATTCACTCAGAGGTCGCGGCCCGCGCCGCCGACCGCTCCTTCACCGCTCCTACTGTCCCTCCACTACATCATTCTATCCCAGAAGAGTATGCCAAGTTTGCAGATGTCTTCGACGAGATCGCTGCAGACACACTACCAGAACATAGACCCTACGATTTGAAGATTGACTTGGAAGAAGGCGCTTCGCCGCCTCTCGGCCGTATTTATCCATTGTCTGAAAAGGAGCTAGTTGCCCTCAAAGACTTTATTGACAAACAGCTGGCTACTGGTGCCATCACCCCATCATCCTCTCCTCACGGCGCTCCGGTCCTTTTCGTCCCGAAGAAAGACGGCAAACTTCGCCTTTGCGTCAATTTCCGTGGACTCAATTGTATCACCAAAAAGGATCGTTACCCACTCCCACTCATCTCAGATTTTCTCGACGCTCCGAAAAGAGCTAAAATATACACCAAATTGGATCTCGCTCATGCTTACCATCTAGTCAGAATTGCTGAAGGTGATGAATGGAAGACCACCTTTCGGACCCGTTATGGCTCCTACGAATGGAAGGTTATGCCGTTCGGCCTTATGAACGCCCCTGCGGCTTTCCAGCGGTTTGTTAATGACATCTTTTCTGACATGCTCAATGTTTGTGTCATCGTCTATCTTGACGATATTCTGATCTATTCTGATACGCCAGAAGAACACCAAGAACATGTCAAGGAGGTTCTTCGGCGACTTCGCCATCATCGGCTTTACGCCAATCCCGAGAAGTGCGAATTCAATATGGATACTGTTGAGTATTTGGGTTATATTCTTTCTCCCGATGGATTGACCATGTCCAAGGAGAAAGTTCAGACAGTTCTAGAGTGGCCGGTTCCGAGGAAGGTTAAGGACATTCAGTCCTTCCTGGGTTTTGCAAATTTCTATCGTTGTTTTATCTACAATTATAGTGATATCGTTGTGCCGATGACCCGGCTTACCCGGAAAGGCCCTCCCTGGATCTGGGACAGCAGCTGTCAAGAGGCCTTCGAAAATCTCAAAACTGCTTTTACTTCTGCGCTGATACTGGCCCATTGGGAGCCGAACCGCCCACTTATAGTGGAGACTGACACTTCCGACTACGCCATTGTGGCGATTCTTTCCATCCAATATGCTGACGGTGAAATTCATCCTCTAGCCTTCCTTTCCAGAACGCTTCACGTGGCTGAACTCAACTACGATACCCACGACAAAGAGCTACTGGCCATTTTCGAGGCCTTTAAAGCTTGGCGTCATTATCTGGAAGGCTCGGGTGATCCGGTGGACGTCGTCACCGATCACAAGAATCTTGAGTATTTTTCTACTACCAAGGTTCTCACACGCCGACAGGTCCGATGGTCAGAATTTTTACATCAATTTAATATGGTCATTCGCTTCCGACCGGGGAAACTCGGCAAGAAACCCGACTTGATAACTAGACACTGGGACGTCTACCCTAAAGAGGGGGATATTGGCTACACCCAAGTGAACCCTCATAATTTCCGTCCTATTTTTACTAACGAACAACTCACTGCGTCCCTTCGAGCTACCTTCCTGGAAGGCCCGGCTTTACGAGCCTCGATCATCATGGATATCGAAGCCCTACACCAGGCCATCATCCTCGCCCTTCCCGCCGACCCGAGCTCCATTGTTGGTTTGGAACTTGCAAAAGATCCTTCCAATGAACGTTGGAGCTTAGGTAGTGACAAGCTACTATGCCTTGACTACTATATTTATGTTCCAAATCACGGCGACCTTCGCCTTCAAGTTCTCCGCTACTTTCATGATCACCCACTCTCCGGCCATTTCGGCCAGAACCGCACTCTAGAAGCCATCCGTCGTCAATACACCTGGCCCAAGGTCAGAGACTTCATAGGTGATTATGTTACTTCTTGCACTATTTGTGGTCGCAACAAGCCTCGCCGTCATCGGCCTTACGGCTTGTTGAAACCTCTGCCGGTTCCGGTCCGACCATGGGATTCCATCTCCATGGACTTCATTGAGCAACTGCCAATGTCGAATGGCTATACAGCTATTCTCGTCATTGTGGACCAATCTTCCAAGCAAGCTATTTTCATTCCAACCTTTGATACCATCACTTCCGAACAACTAGCTGAGCTCTTTGTTATTCACGTCTTCTCTAAACATGGTGTTCCTAATCATGTCACTTCTGATCGTGGTTCCGAATTTGTTTCGGCGTTTTTCCGGGCTCTCGGTAAAGTGCTCTCCATGGAACTTCACTATACCTCTGGATATCATCCGGAAGCCAATGGGCAGACCAAGCATGTCAATCAAACTCTCGAACAGTACATCAGGATCTACTGCTCCTATCAACAAGATGACTGGTCGCCTTTACTTCTGATCGCCGAGTTTGCCTATAACAACACTCCTAATGCTTCCACAGGTATTACTCCATTCTTCGCTAACAAAGGATACCACCCAAATATCACCGTTTGGCCCAAGGTCGACATGAAGTCTGATCTAGCTAGAGACTTCGTCGTCAACCTCGATGAACTCCACGTCTTCCTTCGAGAGGAAATCCTTCTAGCTCAATCTTGTTACAAGGAACAAGCTGACAGGAAAAGAATCTCGCACCCAGAGTTCCCAATTGGCTCCGAAGTTTTCGTTCTTGCTAAGCACATTTGTTCTACTCGTCCTACTGAAAAATTCTGAGAAAAATATCTTGGTCCTTTCAAGGTCATCAGTCGACCTGGTACTCTGTCTTACGAGCTCAAGCTCCCCGACTATCTTTGCCGTATTCACCCGGTCTTCCACGTCTCACAGCTGGAGCCGGTTACGCCGAACCCATTCCCGAATCGAACTCAATCTCCTCCACCTCCAATTGAAGTTGATGGTGAAGAGGAGTATAACGTTGCCGAAATCCTGGACTCCAAGCTGGATAGAAGATACAAGTGTTGTCCCCTATGTTATTACATTCGATGGGCTGGTTACAAAGGTACCGAAGATGAATTCTCTTGGGTTGCTGCTGATGACTTACATGCTGATGAACTGGTACCAGCATTCCACGCTCGATACCCTCACAAGCCTGGACCTTGATCATAAAAAACATTTCATTCCTTTCCTCCGACTTCGCCATGCTCCGCCGAAGCTTAATTCGTGTGTTTAGAGGGTAAACACAATGATAGAAAATTGAGTGTTTACCTCTCTCTCTTAATTGTCCTTCAATTACTATCTCACTTATTCTTCATCCACTTAAGCTACGTATACTTCAAAACTAATCATATTTTTCGCCATTCGCGGCCCATTCCTTTCCCGGTTTCAAAAATGTGATAACATTTTTTATATACAAAAAAGCAAACAAAAAATTATATGTCGAGAGAACCAACAGGGCAAGAAGATCACAAGAAAAGCCGGGAGGACTGATGTCCGATGTCCATTATTCTACCACTCTACTACCTCCTTCTCCTTTCCTTTCTCGGAGGCTGCCGTCTTCGCCTTCTTCGGTGCCGGCGCCTCTCCTTCTTCTTCTCCTTCCTCTACCTCCTCTTCCCCTTCTCCATCCTTCTCTCCCTCCACCATCTTCTCCTCTCCCTTTTCTTCTTCTTCCTCCTCCTCGCTATTCTCTATCACCCTTCTCCGCTTCAAGCTCCTCGGTCTATCGGAGACCGATCTCGACGGCCCTGGTGTTGCCGGTCCTGACATTGCATTCCTCGTGTCAATGGTGATAAGCTGGGCATGGTCTTCATCCTGTTGCCGCAGGAGCTGCCTCAGGTACTGATGAGACCTTGAGGTGGCTTCCCTCAAGGCCCGGTTGTCGGCAAGGAGCTGGGCCATTTGACTCTCCATGACCGCCATTCGCTCCCCACTCAGTCCTCCCTCCCTTCTCGCCTGCACCGGTCGGCCCGAGTACGAGCATTTCACCTTAGCATCATGACATGGTTTACATATCACGGTGCTCCTCTTCCCTACCTGCTCCAGGCAAGGAATCCTCTTGTTGTAGCACCGCTCGCAGGGTGCTCGCTCCTTGTCTTCTTCGTCGTCGTTTTCGCCATCGTCGCCGTCATCTGGGTCCCCGCCGCTAGTCTAGTAACAAAATTAGCAATTAATTTTCAACTAGAAAATCGGTACTCACCTTGTTCTTCTGGGGCTTTCCCTTTTTTCACCACCCGAGGGATCTCTACCTCCACTCTACGAGCAGAGGTAGTAGCCTCACCAGGTGAGGGCCCCCAACGACTCCGCGCCGCCGCTGCCGCTATCCTTCTCCTCTTCTCTGCAGCCTCTTCCTCCATTCTTCTGGCGTTGGCGGCCCGAGCGGCAGCCTCCTGTCTCTGCTTTTCCTCCTCCGCTTTCCGCTTAGCCTCTTCCTCGGCCTTCTTCTTCTCCTCCTTCCTTCTCCTGTTCTTCTCCCGAGTGCGCTCCAGCTGGAGTTCCAGCTCACGTTCCTCGTCAGACGGGTCCGGCGTCGAAGGGCGAGTCGGGGCTGCTGGTGGAGTAGGTTGCCGTCCCGTAATAGGGATTGAGCTGACAGTGGTGGTGGTCCGGGTGGTAGTACGACTAGAAGACATCGGGACTTAGGAGATTTTGGATTGGAGGTTCAAGGCGAAAGTCCGCCTAACTTTATAGGGTCAAAAGTGCGCACGGACCAGGCCAACCTTCGAATTGTAATCGGCGTACGGTGAACCAACGAAAATTCTTCCTGCTGACTGATAGGATAAAATCCCAATGCTGACGGCCTTTAAAAAATTTTCCTCTGGTGACTAATAGCAATTTCCGATGCTAACAGCTTTCGAGGGCTCAAGCCTAAGAGGGGGATACTGTTAAGCCCATGCCTCGGGCCTCCACCTCGCCACTCGGTATTCGAAAGATCTGCGTTTATTGTAATCTCTTCCTTATTGTTCTTTCTTGCTACACATGCCCTTTCGTTCTAGTCTCTCCTTATTGTCTTTTACTTTACCCTGCAGGTACTACACGTATAGCTCCTAGTAGTTAGTCTGGTGCTCCGCCCCGATGTGCCGATCCGTAGATATAAATACTGCCTGTACGCTACTGTAGTTCCTCAGTTTAATTATCAACTTAGATCCCTTTTCCAACTTAGCTCTTCTCTAAGTCTTCAGGCTCATCGCCTTGAAGTACTCTCTACTATAACCTTAGGACTTATACGTTCTTTGGTTCGCTCCTTGTCACCGGCATTACTGCCACTCCGACTTGGCTGCTACTGGTCCCTCTCTTCTATACTCTCGATCTCCGGGGACTAACGGCGTAACAGCGGTGTTGTTAATAACTTCACCACTGTCCCACTTGACTCCCACTCTTAGACACCTGTGACGGTTACACGGTGTACATGATCTTAACACCCTTGAACAATATATCAGGATCTACTGTTCTTATCAACAAGACAACTGGTCTCAGCTTTTACTGATTGCCGAGTTTGCCTATGTCATGAAGTACATAGCCCCTATCATTTTCCTTTTCTCACCCTTTCGGCGCCCTTACTTGTACGATTACATCACTATCGAATTCCATTGATTACTGATCCACCTGACCCCCATCATCGATTACCAATCCACCTGTTACCCTTCTCCTTCTATGGCTTCCGCCACCTTCCTTGTTCCTAAACTGTACAGTATTACATCATCATTTCTTGCAGATCAGATTATGTATAAATAGCCAAACCCCCACAGCCTGGTCCCTTATCTTGACCTCTCTGTCATTATCTTGAGACCAGTCCATCTTTGCTCCGCTCAGTTGCTCCGCATTATCGCTCTGCTTAGCTGCTCTGCTCTCTGCTCCACCTAGTCACTCCGCCACTGCCGCTTTGTGACAGCCTATAAAAACGTGCCAAATACTTCCACTGGTGTTACTCCATTCATTGCTAACAAAGGATACCATCCTAATATCACCATTCGGCCCAAGGCCGATATGAAGTCTGACCTAGCCAGAGACTTTGTGGTCAACCTCGATGAACTCCACGTATTCCTTCACGAGGAAATCCTATTAGCCCAATCTCATTACAAGGAACAAGCTGACAGGAAAAGAATCTCGCACCCGGAGTTTGTCATATGCAATATCCAACCTCGGAACCTCTATAGTTATTGACCTGTAGGTACGGTCTTGTCAGAGTTCCTGATCGGCTCCGAAGTTTTTGTTCTGGCTAAACATATTAAATCCACTTGTCCTACTGAAAAGTTTTCTGAAAAATATCTTGGTCCTTTCAAGGTCATCAGTTGACCTGGTACTTTGTCTTATGAACTCAAGCTCCTGGACTACCTTCGCTGAATTCATCTGGTTTTCCATGTGTCCCAACTGGAGCCAGTTACACCAGACCCATTCCCGAACCATACTCAATCTCCTCCACCTCCAATTGAAGTTGATGGTGAAGAGGAGTACAACATTGCCAAAATCCTCGACCCTAAACTGAGCAGAAGGTACAAATGTTGTCCCCTTCAGTATTATATTCGGTGGGCCAGTTACAAGGGTACCAACGATGAATTTTCCTGGGTTGCTGCTGATGAACTACATGCTGATGAACTGGTACCGGCGTTTCACACCCGTCACCCCTACAAACCTGGACCTTAATTACAGTATAATTTTTTTCACTCTGAGTTTGCTGTGCTCCACTGAAGTTTATGTCATGCGTTTAGAGGGTAAACACGATGATAGTAACTTGAGTGTGTGTTTATCTTCTTCCTTTATTGTGTTACTCCCTTCTCTTACTGCTCCGTTCTCTCGCATTGATTACAACTAATTATTACACTTAGTCTTCAACACTTAACTACTAATACTTATAAGTTATTTTCTTTCATTTTGCTGCTTCGTGGCTGTTTCACTTTACTGAATTAACTTGTCACAATTTTCTTTATATACAAAAAGCCAAAAAATTTATATCTACAAGGCACAAGAAGCAAGAAGGCCCGGGTTGTGTTACCTACTACCTTACACTACTCTTCCCTCTCCTTTCCTTTCTCCGACCACACCTTCTTCTTCGGCACTGGTTCTTCTACTTCTCCTTCTTCTTCTTCTTCTTCTCCCCTATCTTCTCCTCCTTCCTCTACTTCCTCCTCATTGCTATCCACTACCCTCCTCCTCTTCTTTGGCAATTCCGAAGGACCGGTGATCGGCGCCGCGGGAGGCAACTTTCCTCTTCTGGCTGCATCCATTATGAGCCAGTCAATCTTCTTCAAAAGGTGATGTTGGTAGGTGTTGGTCCTAATTTGACCATCTCAGAGTTGCTGATTGTCGGCTAACAACTGAGCCATCTGGCTCTCCAACACTGCTATTTTCTCCCCGGTTGGGTTAGAACCTGCATTTCACTTTCTTGCAACCGGTCAGCCCGAGTATGAACATCAAACCTTCGAGTCATGGCAGGGTTTGGAGATGACTGTGTTCCTCTTGCACTCTTGCTGCAGGCAAGAAATCTTCTTGAGTTGACACTGCTTGCAGGGTGCCTTCTCATCATTGTCGTCTTTGTCATCCTTGCCATCGCTCCCATCATTGCTGTCATCGGGATCTCCGGCCTAGGTGGGACTTGAGTCAGGTATAGTGTCAATAATATATATCACTTACCTCAACCCTCTGCTTGCCTGCTCCCTTCTTAATCACCTGGGGAATCTCCACCTTTACTCCTTGATGGGAAGTGGATGCTTCACTCAGGGAAGGTCCTTGGCGACTTCAGGTCACTGCCACCGCTGCTATTTTTCTTTTCCTTTCTGCAGCCTCTTCTTCCCTCTTCCTGGCACTCACGGCCTGAGCAGCAGCTTCCTGTCTCTGCTTTTCTTCTTCTGCAGCTCGTCTGGCTGCCTCCTCCTCCGCCTTCCTCTTGGCCTCCTCTTTGGCCTTCCTCTTCTCCTTCAACTTCCTAATCCTTTCCCTGGTACACTCCATCTCTAGCTCTAACTTACGCTCCTCATCGGAAGTGCTCAGCGTCATTGGGCGTGTTGGGGCTGAAGGTTGGTTGTCAGCTCCACCAGTGATTGGGATGGAACCAATGGTCATTGATGTCTTGGTAGTACTGCAGCTAGTGGACATATTGGGGAACTTAGAAAAATTTTGAGATGGGTCCTAAGGCGAAAATTGCCAAGCTTTACAATAAATAGTTGTACACAGACCAGGAAAGGCAGGTACACTGGACCAAGAATTTTGAGTTACTGGATGGCACAATTGCAAGGATTAGTAATGGCTTTCGAGGGCTCAAGCCTAAGAGGGGGATACTGTCAAGACCATGCCCGGTGCCTCCCGCCGGTGTCGGCTTTCCAAAGATCTTGGACTTATTGTAATTTTCATCTTATTGTTCTTTCTCGCTACACATTCCCTTTCTACTTCCATTGTCTTCTTCCTTACCCTGACAGTACTAAACATACAGCCTCTATTACTGAGTCTGGTGCTTCGCCCCGGTTTGCTGATTAGTTAGTATAAATACTCCTGTACTGTACTTTAGTTCCTCAGTTTTAATTATTGACTGAGATCCAGATCATTCCCTCTGTCTCTAAAGTCCCAAGGCTTATACCTTGAGCATCTCTGTCTCAACCTTAGAACTTATAAGTGCTTTGGTTCACTCCTTGTCATCAGCTTCACCACTGAGCTCGGCCTGGCTGCTACTCATACTCTGACCTCTGACCCTACTCTCCGGGGACTAGCAGCATAATGGTGGTGTTGTTAATAACTTCACTACTGTCCCACTTGACCCTCCACACTCTGATACCAAACAGCCCTTAGCACGGCTTTATGATATACATGATGTTAACAGGTAGGGACAATGCATATCTTCCAACCAGTTGGAACAAACTTGGCCTACAAAACTCATCTTAGCTTGCTATTCGCAAGGAGTCAAAAAGGACATACAGTGTTCGCCAGCATTTCCTGGTAGTCCAATCAGACAAAAAAGATAGGCACTTTGATTTGCATTAATGAGCCACCAGCAATTGTTGAATTTGATCCTTGCATAGATACATTGGACTATGGACCACAGTTAGCTTTGCAAAATGAAGGAAAAGAAGATGGATACATACAGCAAAGCTTTTCTGCAATGTATCAATACTTATATTGCTTGTACTGCACCATTTCCTGGAAGGATTTGTGGCATCGACAGTCCCGTTGCATGAGTGTAAAAAAGAAACTGAATGGGAGTGTATTATTGATGCCCAAAAGGTGCCCATCTGTTTCACCTCTGCAACTTATAACCATTGGGTATGCTCCTTCCATCCTTTGGAATAATGAATAAGGGACAGCCTTCCTTGATTTGCATGCACAATTTCGAAGTCAATCTCCACCCGATGCTCAAAACTCCCTTGCTACATTAACCACTACTGTATTTTCTCTGCTGTAGGATCATC
This sequence comes from Lentinula aff. lateritia, assembly GCA_027886305.1. Classification (NCBI taxonomy): domain Eukaryota; kingdom Fungi; phylum Basidiomycota; class Agaricomycetes; order Agaricales; family Omphalotaceae; genus Lentinula; species Lentinula aff. lateritia. The sequence continues at coordinate 13,788 of MU795308.1, read as the reverse complement.
GTATACATTACCATGGGACATGGGATATTACCTGCAGGATGAAGGTGTCCCAACCATTGTCCTAAAGCTGTCATTGCCCTCTAAGATTTCCCTCTGTGGATGTTTGCTATACATTGGGTAGACTTCTCCTGCCTTTTGCCCAATTTGTTTCTTTGGTGGGAAAGTGAATAAATCCCAAAAGGAAAAGTGTATAAATTTTGATTTCTTTCCCAGCCCAGAAAGGAATTATTTATCCAAGGGAAAAAGGTCTGACAAAGGAAAACAGTGCCATTTCTTTTACACCTTGGGATTATAAAGGGGAAATATTTCTTTTCAAAGCCATAAAAGTGATTTCATTTGACTATATATCTTAGCTAGGGAAATCACTGAGAAAGGAAATGTTTTCCTTTATATTTCTGGTTCGGGATTCAAAACCTTTCACAGGCAGAAATTACACCGAGAAAGAAAATAATTCCCATAGAGTTTCTCAGACTGTTTCCCAGCCGGGATTCGAAGCCCATGGCGCAGTGTCTCAAGCCTCAGCCCAAAAATGTATTGGACAAATAAACAGTGATAAACACTTGGATAGGATAGGATAAGATATAAATTATACTGGCAAGGTCTGATTCCCGAACAACCAGTTTACCATACCACTGTGCAATTATATACGTCTATGTCTCATGTACAGCTCTGGAACAAACATTCCTACTAAGGGGGTCGCAATGTACACTTCATGTCTCTGAGCTTTCCCTAGCCTTGACAGTACACCCTTTCCCAATTCAGATATGCATGCTGACTGAAAATAGCTCCGGACAGGCTCTGTATACACAAGATGACATGCACAACAGCACAATCACAACAACTCCAGCATATTCCAGTGCACTGATATATTACCCAAGTACATCATTCCGAAACAATCTTCGCAGTGAATCTGTTCAGTGTCTCCAAAATCTCTTGCCAATTCAACCAAGCATTGGTAACAGCCCACCTTGCACACCAATCATTGTCTGCAGTGGAAACCCACTCACCACACACATACTGATCAAAATTGAACACAAGTTAAAAAATCCATACAAGCAAACCTTTTCGCAAAGCACTGTGTGATCAATCATGTTCAAGTTTCTCAGGAATCTCAGCCCATTCTAAGCCCGTTTACCCCTTCCAATGAATGGCCATTCAAGTTGTTTTGACATATACACTGACTCGTCCAGCTCTTCAGCAAAATCCCAAGCTGTTCCGGGCTTTTCCAGGAAGTTACGGCCAACGAAGCACATATCACCACACTTCTCTTGGAGGTACTGCTCGTCTACTTTACCAGACGTAATACTACCTAGACAGCCAACAAGTAACGAGTCTCCAACCATGTCTTTAACCTGCTTGGCGTACATGGACTGGATGTCAAACACATTAATTGTCTGAGCAGTAGATTGGCCACCAGAAGAAACATCCAAGACATCAACACCATGTTCGTAGATGATTTTAGCAAGTTCAATGGTGTCCGCAAGCTTCCAGCTAGGATAGTTCTCATGCTCAAGGCAATTGGTAGCTGAAACACTGCAATTCGATTCCATCAGATCAAACTAGTGAAGATGTAGGAAGAAAGACTAACCAAAGAACAAGGGGCATCGTATCTAGAATCACAGTTCTCACTGCATCAATGACCTCCAGAACAAGTCGGATACGGTTTTCAAAGCTTCCACCGTACTTGTCTGTTCATTTGTTCGCGACTGGGCTTAAGAATTCAAATAACAGATAACCATGGGCGGCATGAATATTGAGAACATCATAGCCAGCAATGACAGCCTGCTGTGCAGAATTCTTGAACGCAACAACCTCTTCAATCTCCTTGATAGTAAGTGCATGGGGAACAGGGTAGCCAGGCTCAAAGGGAACAGCGGATGGAGCGACAACCTTGTCGGGCCAGCCACCTGCCGCAGGAGTTGCGACTGCACTAAAGCTCAACCATAATGCGACGCATGAGCCCTTTCGACCAGAGTGCATAAGCTGTATATTATGTCAACTCTTTCTCTCAACATGGCTACGAGGAAAGATGAATTCAGTACCTGGATACTAATCTTCTTGCCCTGGGAGTGGGCAAATTGCACTATCTCTTGATGACTTGCAATCTGGAAGTCATAGATCTTCCAGTGTGCTATGTCCAATTGCCTTGACGGCAGAACCCTCAACCACCTGATAATCCCACCTGTTAGTATTTATAGTGTTTTGATCGGATCGTCATCCGCATGTATACATAGCAATAAGAGCAATTTCTCATCCTTGTATAAACCAGATAAACCATCAGTAAATATACTGACCATTATATGGACGGAGGCGCCATCTGTACCGGGCGCATTTCCACCCTGAGTTTCCCAGTCTTATGTCAGCTTATGTCCCGCTCATTGTCCTGACTTCCCGCTCATTGTCCCAACTTCTCGCTCATCATCCCGGCTTCCAGGATGAAGTGGAGCTCATTAATGATGAAATACAAGATATATTTACTCCTCTAAGACATCTGTAGCTACTGATAGGAATGTATCTATTCTATGAACAAGTTCCTCATCCTCCTCATCATTGTCATCATTGTCATCATTGGTGTTGTCTTCATCGACCCTCTTTTCTGTGGTCAAATCTTCTGCTGCATAGCTCGTACAGTTGATCCTTTGTTCTACTGGTGTTCCAGGAAAGAAATACTTTCCATTTGTAGACCAGTCAAAGCCTGGTAGCTTGGTTATGGAGAGGAGCCGCTTTCTGTGAACTTCATGGAATCGTCCCCGCTCCCGACGGAAATTCCTGACTTGCAATGCAAGGGTCGGCTTTGTTGGCATGAGCTCCCTTTCTCATGCTATCAGCTCATCCTTCTCCTGTTGCATGTAGGTAATAAGTCATCAGATTTCTTGATGTACATGGGAGAGTTCATCCTCAGCTCCAATGACCTTGAAGAATTGAGTGATAATGACACGATTAGCAGGGACTGCCCATGGACGTTCACGGATATCTTCACAGGTATCACGGAGGATGTCAAACTCAGATAGGAATGCATACTCAACAACCTCCTCCCAGTCAACCGGCTGCCTCTTGGGCTTCATCTTAGCAGCAATGGTGTTGTACTCAATAATGGCACTCTGGATACTCTTCGATTGTTTCTTCAGTGCACTTGCTAAGTGTTTTCGCATTTTGTAACCTGTAAAGTAATCGGCCAAGGGGTAAGAATAAGTGGATGAATGAAACCAAAACCTACCTGTGCCTGAGATATTCAACCGAGAAAGCTCGAATATCCTGGAGACCAATAGTCCCTCATGTTTATCAAGTGCTCTCCGATACTTAGCACGTGTTACCAGTGCCCCAGCTTCCTCCCACTGCACAGAGCCTTCTGTCCACCGAACACGTACATCGAGCTTTGATTCCAAGGCATGGACATCTGCAAGAATCTTCCACTCATTCTCCTGGGCATGACGCTGAGCACGTTCAAGGGCCGATGTCTGATCACGTTCACTGGGTCGATATGATAGCCAGGCAAGTCTTGCATCTTTCAAAACAGCCTGACATTCCCTGAGAGCAATGAGTTTTCTGTAGTACCACATTTGGAGGGTTTCAACCGGTGGCTCCCTTGAAAGATTCTGGAGATAGACCGCTTCCTCTTCCATCCATTGAAAGATAATGCAGGCGTCCTTGATACCAGCCTCATGCATTCGAGTTCTGAGAGAAGAAGCGGTTCCTAGGATTTTGAGGGCCTGGCTGTAGTGGTTTCTGAGGAATTCGCTAAGATTGCCATAGGTTTCGAAGTTGTCAGTATGGTAGGCATATTCGGTGATCATTTGTCGACAGTGAAAGATGCTAGCATGTCGAGTAGCTGAAGCTAAAGAGTTTGACTTTGATAAGTATTGCTCAGAGGTTTCACCATCTTCCAAACCAGCACCGGTCTGGTACAGGAGAAGAAAGTTGAGCTGGCAAGCCCATTCATGAGCATACCCATGCATTGTTCCAACAGCAGGAAGGTATCCCATATAATTAGCAAGGGATGCTAATGGACTATGGTTTACTGTCTTGCTGTTGGTACAACCAACGTCATATGCAAAACAGAGCTTGCCTTTTGGAGGCGTATCCTCTCTGTTACTAATACGGTACTGCTGCTCTGCTTCAAGGAAGTTATGCATAGAAGCCAAAGAATACTTTGCTCTATATCAATATGGTTAGCAGCTTAACGTGGGTGGAAGTTCTTGAAAACACACTTTTCGCCGGATTTAACCATATCCGCCAATGAGAGAACAAGCCCATGCCAACAAATGAGTAGAAATATCCCATTCTCATCGAGCTTTGCCCATGACTTTCCAGTATTCTTATCCAATGTGTTGTGCCATTTCTCTTCACACCTCCCAGTCTTCCAAACCCATTCCTGAAAGCTATTCTGAGGGACCCATGCCAGCACATTCCTCCAGTTTTCCTCTGCCCAGTCATTGACGGATTTACGGGAGAGAAAGTAGTCACCCCCTGCCTGTCAGGGATCCACCCTCTCAACCACCCCAGAATCCGCAACCTCAGCAAGGGAGTCATCAGCAGCATCCTTACGAGGTTCGACTCGTTTTAAGGAATCATTGCCATCCATAGCCACCATCATCCTAATCTCCAAAGGGTCATCCTCCTGCAGTTCATTCTGGCAGCATGGACAGGTATGTAGAATTTGCCAAGCCGGCGAATCTCTACCGAGTGTCTGGGCGACTAGCTTTTGGGTTCGAGATCTCACCTCCACATATGCATTGTAGGCGGAGGAGAACTGTTGCATAAGGTAGGGTTTAAACAGAAAACCCTGAATGTCACAGAGTGATTTAATGAAGGGCTGAATGGAGAGCCGGGGACATTGACAGAATAGGTCATGGTAGAGGTGAAGGGTATGGATTGAAAATGCGTGGTGATGTCGGAGGGGGGAGGACGGAAAGACACCGGAACAAACCATACTTGCTGAGAAGGGGTATAAGCTGTTTTGTAGTTTCTACAAAAATCAGTCAATATTTGTAGTGATGGGGTCGGTATGATGGACCCACTGAAGATATCCACCACTGTTACTGCCAGGGAGGGAACACCCTCAATTTCTTCAGGAATATGACGGTTCTGTTCTTCGTTGAGGGACCAGTCCATGAATGCATCTACCATACCATCGAACTGAGGTAACCAGTCGTGGTATGCGCGCTCTATCCGGTCCTGACACTTATGGCCATCTACACGATAGCTGATAGAGAAACCATCTGTAGGCTTACTGCAGTTTCGAGGAGGGAGGGTAGGACTTACATCCGTCTACAACCATCCAAAAGCTCTCGGTATATATTGGCACACTCCTCCCAATCATCCTTCTCTAAACCCCCAGTATCCGCCCCAATCTCACCACCGGCATGGCTCAGAACGGTCGGTAGCTGTATCGTGTTGGACATTTCATATCCCTCTGTGTCGTTTTCACTGTCAATGGGTCGAACGTTGAGAACGTGTATCTTCTTGCTTGCCCATTGCTCTTTTATACGGCACAAATCACTCGGCCGATGCACCTTCAGTTGTGCACGGGTCCGGACGTTTCTGCTGAGGTTGGTGGTAGACATAACGACATTTCTACTTGTAGGTATTGTTTGCGAGTGTTTGGAGGGTTTCATAGATGGGTCTTAGAACAGATGTGGGCGCTTATACGCCCACGTGATTTGTAATGCGGACTTAAATTATAAGTCAGTGTGGGTTCACAACCAACCTGTTCATTCCCTCTTGACAACCATTATGATGCGCAAGAAACACATGCTGGCCAAGCTTGACACATCCCTAATTCTAGGGGAAGGTAAGCAAAATTTTTTCTATCAACTTTGCAACTGGGTGACCCCGACCTTAGGGACACCAACGTTGTACCTCCGAGCTGCCATACACGTTCTTATTGGGGACGCCGAGAGCGTGTATGGCAACCCCGTTTGCACCATACGTCCCACCACTTACCAGCATTTTTGTGGATGCCGGCAGTTATATGGGGTATCAATCACTAATACACCCTTGCCCCCACAGGTTTTCGCGTTACCAGGAGCAAGCACGAGTTTAACCCGCATGTCATTCAACCCGAGGTTCTGACCACGCTTAAGGTCCAGAGCGAATGGCTCCTCCGCGAGGGGCATCGGATATCCGAGGCCGCTTGGGCAGATGCTGTTGAGGAGGATACAGAGGTGTTGGACATGGCGGTACAGTTGGATACCTCCCACCCCCTCTTTACACCAATGTCAACCACCCTCAAGCCGCTGGAGGGGCTGCTGAGGCCAGTCAACTTACAACCACAAGCCAAGTGCCCCCAATACATCCCGAATATGGCCTTAATGGCTGCTGCACGGAGGAAGGTCAAGGGCTACTATTGTGCGCGAATTCGACATGTGGAGCAGTACGCGACCGTTCAGCAGCAGCTTGGGATGGGTCTGAAGGCGGTCGCAATTCAGAAGGGTATCGAGACCCAATCCCGGGCCTCAATGTGTACATTTGTTGGCCCGGGTGCAACAGCGTGGATGGGCAGTCGCGCGCCAGTACCATATCCCAAAATTTATTCTGTATCAGATGTGCTTGCTCTTTCCGGGCTTCAATACGTTGAGTGGGATGCCAGGTATGTTATTTTTCCTATACTCTTGTCTAGCAATTGACCCCGGTTGAAGTTACTCAAGACTCTACAAATCCGAGGACGGATTGCACTGGGCAGTGTTGCTAGGCTATATTGGGGATGGCACGTCGTGGCTCAAGAATGCCGAACATCTTGATGAACTGCTCCTTCAAGCCCACCAAAGCCTTCAATTTCCGTAGCATGCTCAACGACTGCGCCGGGGTGACTATGACTCCCTCTCTGTTGGGTATAGCCATGGTCAAAGTCAGCTTCACCCCATGAACTTCGCAGTATCGAAACACAACCATCCAATACTACAAGCTTTGTTGGGGTCTCCGGAAATTAATTGTGTGGCACACTTCATGGATCGTGAGTAACGTACCCTCCATACCTTGGCTGAAACGCTACAGTTGAATTCTGCAGATAACCTTGAACTGTATTTCCCAAAGGTACATTGTTTACTCACAAACCTAACAGAGATACTGTTGGGTATTGAAGGGCTGCAACTGAAGCGGGTATTCAAAGACTGCTGCTATGCTGCCTCTCAGTTAAACTTTGCTTGGGTAGCAACGAATCCTCACCTTGACTTTATGAATGCATTCTTCCTATGCTGTGGTATATGGAATGGTGGTTGATTCGACTATAAACGTGGCGGTCAGTTTATTATGTGGAGTCTTGGAATTGTTGTTGAGTTCCCTCCCGGTGCTGGGATATTGGTACCATCTGCTTCGGTGACCCATGCTAACGTTCCAATTGGCCCAGAGGAGCATAGACATTCAGTGACCTTCTTCACTGCTGCAGGAATCCTTTGTTAGTACTTCAATGGGTTTATGAATGACAACCAGTTTTTGGATCAGGCTTCTGAGGTGCAGAGAGAGGATTGGACACAGTATCGCACAGATCTATGGAAGTTTGGACTCAATTTGTTGCGATATGATCAATTGTAGTATATAGAATCGAAATATTGCATATATTGAGGCCGTACAATAGGTGGTGATGCACACATAAAATCCAGATTTTGAGTTCCAAGGTAATTCATGAGTGTTGGCTTTGGTAAATAATTGTTTAAAAATTATAACAAAGTACCTTGAATGCTTGACAATATGTATGTCAATTATTGAGACTGGTAGATAAGAAACAATTGCAGGACAAAATATTTTTTGAATGAGGTTGAGATAAACCTACCTGTTCAAAAATCCTTGTACATACCCACACCGTTTTTCGATACTTTTTGCACATACAAAATTCATAAAATTCAAACTTGTCACCAAATAAGTTAGATACATCTAAAAAGCTATCTCTCTCATTTTGGAAACCAATGGCCCAGAATATATTATACAATGAACGGATTTATGTCGAATTTGGACTTGGTACGTAGAAACGTTCAATGTGAATTTCCCACAGTCAGTTGCTCTACTACCTGCTGTGATGGTCTCCGCCAAAACCAAATCCTATCGTGCCGGATCACCCCCAATGTACCTACGAATCCCTATATCAAAGCAGACTGAGAGTCAGAGGGCAATTAAGAAGGAATGCCGGAAGATTGGGAGATCCATGGCGTCTAGCCGATATCGACGCAGGTAAATTTTGTCCACTTTGTTTGTATCTTCACCTCATCATATATCGTAGACAAGTTGAAGCAGGGAAGGCTAAGAACTGGTTGAGGATGGCAGAAAAAAGAGCAGGGATGACGGATGAGGAAAACGCTACAACAAATAGAAAGCAAAAGGAAGCTGCTGCTGCATCATATCTCAGGCAAGTCGTTTTGGGTATTCTCAGGTCCTCTTTCTTAGTCTAGTCTCTGCAGAAATCAAAAAGCTATCCTTCGAAGAGCGCAGGACAAACAGATTGCAACTTTTGTTGAAAAAATCAGACATCTAGATGCAGATTTGTGGTACCCTTACCGACATAATACCTATCGTGTCGGGGAGGAAGCTGGTGTTTCTGCTAATCCTTGTATCTATCTCTAAGTTCAACTTTATATATAAACCCTTCACTTATTTGGTTTTATAATGGACAGTCCTCAGTTAATCAAAATCAGAGAGAAGCGACGATAACATTGGATGAGCAGGATACAGCACAGTAACATGCACCATAAATAAACAAAAATTTAACTAAGACCCCAACACTTTTCCTTTGGAAGCTCGTAAGTCTGGTGGTTATTCTTTAATGCAAGAAAGGCTTGCTGAGCATCATAGCGGGTACTGATATGAATAATGACCTTTCCTCCATGCCAGCAGAGTCCATACTTCATCAGCGTACTAGGGATCACCTTGAGCATTAAAAAGGATGAGGGGAATAAAGCTCACTGTCGGTTATGTCACAAAGTGTCAGAGACGGAGTGACTAAGCGGAGCAACGGGGCAAGTGGCAGACCAGAGCAACTGAACAGGCGGTAGAGGTGGAGCAACTGATCGGAGCGTGGACAGACTGGTCCCAAGATAATGACAGAGTTGTATTAGTATCGTAGTTGTACAGTGATCTTGGAGTCCTTGATACACTTACCGTATTTTTTTTTTCTCGGGACATATCCTTTCATCTTAAGTATCTCAAAACAATAAAGCATATATGATGTATGCTTGGCCAAAGTCCCTAAGTATTTCCAGTAATGGTAATAGAGATATGAATCAAATATATCAGATTTTGAGGCCCATCAGAGGTCGAAAACTTCTAACGAAGTAGCGAAAGATACAAACAGATGAATTACAATTTAAAACCGTACTGCAGCATATACTTAAGCTTGTCCTCTATCACCTCCAATAATAATTTCCACTATACAGGTACAGATACAGTCAAAATGTGCAAAACAATTTTGCGTGACATGAAATAATAATGCATGTTGCAGTATGGAATGATTCAACTCACAGTCCAATGATCTTACAGCCCAATTGAAACGCGAAGACCATACCAAAAGACTTAACGCAGCTCTCGTGCTCTACAAATCTCAGTCAGAACTGCCTGAAAATGACCACCTATCACTTCAAGCCATTGCAAAACAATTTTCGGTTGACAAAACGACCCTTCATCGTGCAACACTCAAAGGAAATCAGACTATTCAGGAGTTCAATTCAACCAAGCAGAAGCTGACTTCCGCTGAGGAAGAAGCCCTAGCTGACTGGGTGTTACGCTCGGCTGAGCGAGGTTTACCACCGACTCATTCACAAATTAAATCTTATGCAAATGCCATTCTTCAGAAGCACCATGGACCAGCTTATAGCAGAGTTGGCTCTACCTGGATCTACGAGTTTCTGCATCGACACCATGAGATCTCCATGCATTGGAGTAAACCACTGGACACACAGAGGGCACAGGGTTTGAATCCTGCGGCGGTTGACAACTGGTTTGAATTAGTGAAAGAGGAGATTGTAGATGCAGGAGTGAAACCCGAGAACGCATATGGAATGGACGAATCATCTACTCCTAGAGGCAATGTAGCAAAAGAACGTGTCGCCGGTGCACGAGGTACCAAAACTCAGCACCGACAGGGGGGTGCAAATCGGGAGAACATAACATCGGTAGTCACCATCTGCACTGACGGTACAACACTCAGACCAACAGTAATTTATAAGGGTCAGAAATTGTACACAAGGTGGACCAAGGATAATGTTGCAAATGCAACGTATGTGAAGCCTTTTGCTTTTATTGATGCCTCAATTGATCTAGACGTTTTCGATAGGTTCACAGTATCAGAGAATGGATGGACAGACAGCAAGATTATGTGTGAATGGATACGAACCGAGTTTGATCCTGCGACGCGCGACAAGGCTGGTGGCAAGAAGTGTGTTCTCTTGATGGATGGCCATAGCTCACATTTCACTCCCGAGGTGATTGAATTTGCTTTGGCACAGAACATTGCTATTCTCGGATACCCACCACACTGCACCCATGCGTTGCAAGGATTGGATGTTGTTTGCTTTGCAAGGATGAAGGCTGAGTTGAAGGCTTCAATATCGAGCTTTGAAGATGAAAACCAGTCCGAGGTTCGGAAGGATGACTTCCCACTCGTCTTCGGCCTGGCATTCAACATTGCATTTACGCCGGAATCTGTGAAGGCGGCCTTTCGTGCGACAGGCGTGTTCCCATTTCATCCAGGTGTGATCACACCGGAGCAGATGAAGCCTGCGGAAACAACGTCAATAAAAGGGACATTCTCGCTCACACAAACAAGCCCGGTGAGAGCTGTGATGAAAAGCTTCCGTACCTACGCGCCCACATCGTTCGCTACCTCACCTACACATGCGCATGCTCCGCAATCAGTTGCTTCTTCCTCTCGAATGATTCCTCCCCTTAGTCCTTCACAACCGATGGCATCGACCTCACATGTAAGGCTAGCACCCACATCCCCTCCACTCCGAAGACAGTTAACACCTGAGCCTCAGGATACACCATCTAAGCGAATGCGCATCCTGTCAAGTTCGCTAGCATCCACGTCCTCCGGATCCTTCCTAGTTTCAAAAAACCCCTACACATCAAGTACACCTTTCCCTCGAATGCTCGAAAAAGCGCCGCTGAATTTAATGGAACCAGACTGGAATTTGATACGACCAGGAGCACCACCATACAACTCTCACTCACAGCTTGTGGAAGAGAACCGAAAGCTTTCCAATTCCCTAGAACATGTGAAGGATTACATTCTAGCATATGGAGAACGAGAAGAAACTTACGCAGCTCAGATGGTGTTACAATATATGACCCTCTCGAAGATGAACCGTGCTCTCCATGCAAAAGAAAAGAAGAGGGCAGAAAAACCTGATAACGAGGTATTGCCCAATGAGGGAATGGGCCGACTATGGACAGATACAAGGATCCTTGAATTCCAACAGGCGAAGAAGGCAAGTAAGGCAAAAGAGGATGCAGAAAGGGAGGAACGAAAAATGAAAAAAGCTTTGAACAAGGTAGCAAAAGAGACAGCTGAGAATGAGTGGAAGAGTATCAAGAAAAAGCACGATGAGGCGGTCCAAAAATGGTCGGCAGTATGCGCAAGTCTGCATATCAAAGGAGCGAAGGTGAAAGAGCTTCCGAAAAAGCCTATGCGCATGACAAAAAAAGACCTTATGGCCCATTGTAGCAGTAATGTCTCGGACGAGAGTGTGGATTCAGACGACGACAAAAGTGATCGAAGCAATTAGCGCGGCACCCGGGTAATGTTTAGCTGATGCTGTCACAGGTGTCTCAAGGACTCCAAAGCCGTGACATTCACCGTAAACATTATTTAATTCTATAGTAATGGTTATCCCTCCTTGAACTTTGAAAAAAGTAGATTCCAATACTTGTAACATACTATACTTTGTTTCTAGATACTCAGATTTGAAACATTGTTACATTAAGGAAAGTCGCAAGCAAAACTTGATGTTTTGTCTCAAGGACTCCAAGATCACTGTAAGTACTAGTAAGTAAGCACATACCTGGTCCCAAGATAATGACAGAGAGGTCAAGATAAGGGACCAGGTAGTGGGGGGCTGGCTTTATATACACAATCTGATCTGCGAGAAATGATGATGTAATACTGTACAGTTTGAGAATAAAGAAGGTGGTGGAAGCCGGTAGAAGGAGAAGGGTAACTGATGGATCAGTAATTGATGAAGGGGGTCAGGTGGATCAGTAATCGATGAGGGTTTGACAATGGTAGGACGTGAAAGTGATGGAGTGATGTATAGTACAAATAAGGGTGTAGAGACAGTGAGAAAATGAAAATGATAGGGGCTACGTACTTCATGACATTACCCCCCTCCTTATGACCATTGCCCTCGATGGTCAAGCTTTAGCTGCTGAGGGGTGTTTCTTGTGAAATGCTCAGATGATCTTCAGTGCACGACTGAGGTTGGGTGCTGGTTCCCATGAACTATGTCCTGCGTCATAACCTTTCCACTTAACCAGGTATTCCAACTTCTTCCACCGTACCTGACTGTCCAAAATCTCCTCAACTTTGTACTCCGGCTCGTCTTCATCCTCTAGATATACCGGCTCCAGTGGTGTTAGTATTTCGCCATTGATAGTGTTCCCTTTCCAGGGATAGAGTTTGTCAACATGAAAGATGGGGTGAATGTGGTCAAGGGAGATGGGGAGGTCAAGGCGGTAGTCCAGTGGTCCGATTTTCTCCAGGATGCGGTAAGGTCCGAGTTGTCAGTCCCCTAACTTCTCACTGGATAGTTGGAGGTTGATGTCCTCCGCACTGAGCCAAACAAAATTTCCGACTTTGAACTGGTGAGCCTTCCGTTTTCCTCGTTCATATCCTTCTCTCTGCTGCTTCTTCCCTAAGTGCAAGGCAGCCCCTGCATCCTGTCGGGCTTCTCGGAGTATCTGGATGCGGTCATCAACCGCTGGGATCCCGCTGCGTTGTCCAACTGGGATGTTAAACAAGGGGAGATATCCATAGGTTAGCTCGAATGGGGACATGCCAAGTGCAGAATGGGTTCGCGAGTTGATTACAAACTCCGCCATGGGGAGGTGTTCTGCCCAGTCATCCTGCCGACGACCTACGTAGAGTCGAATGTACTTTTCTACTTCTTGGTTGGCGCGTTCGGTTTGACCATTGGACTGAGGACGGTACCCGGATGTAAGGTCTGATTTTATTCCCAGTCTAGCAAGTAGGGATCGCATGAGTTTGGCTGCAAACTGAGGCCCACGGTCGGACTTGAAGTGGAGAGGGAGCCCATGAAGACGGAAGATTTCCCTGTAGTAGATGTCGGCAACACCTTCCGCAGTAATGGAGCTAGTACATGGGAGGGCGTGAATCTGTTTCCCATAGAGATCCATGCAGACTAGGACTGTGTCGTATCCTTGGGAGTTAGGCAATTGCGTTATCAGGTTCACCCTGACCTCTTCCTATAGACCTGATGGTACGTCTAATGGTTGAGTTACAGCCTGTGGGTGCCGTTGAATCTTTTTGTGTGCACATGTCTTGCATCCCTCTACGTACTTTTCCACAAAGGAGCGCAGTGTTGGCCACCAGAAGTGGGTGCTAACTAGGTCGAGTGTTCCATGGAGCCCAGGGTGTCCAGCAGTAGGATGGTCGTGACATTGACATAGTACTTCCATGCGCAGGTCGTCATCTGCTGGTACATATACTCCTCAGTAGTAGACCAGACCATTGTCCTCCTCCCATTCGGCGATCCCATTGGCCAAGCGCTGTAGTCCGTGCTCTTTGACTGTTTTGAGACCTTCCAGTACCTGTGCTTCCCGCTGCGAGGCTTTCCGGATGTGATC
>MU795307.1:0-30827 GCA_027886305.1 Lentinula aff. lateritia | reverse complement strand
GTGGGACGCGGAAGTGATGGAGTGATGTATCGTACAAATAAGGGCGTAGAGACGGTGAGAAAAGGAAAATGATAGGGGCTATGTACTTCATGACAGGTTCAGGCATAGTAGTGGTGCGTTTGGGGAGGGGTCGCTGAGCTCTTGAGCTAGGTTCATCAATTGTCACTGGTGCTTCACCTGTGTCATTCTTGTGCCGCAGGTCTGCCTGCACATTCTGTTGTTAGTGGGTACCTATGACCTCAGTTTGAGTGGCACACCTCAGATTTGTCTCTTCCTCTATCTGTCCTGCGTTTATCGGTGTTGTCCTTCTCTGAGGTTATACCCCTGCCTGTTGCAGAGGTATCAGATGGTGTAGAAGGGTCATTGTGAGGTGACATACTTGTTAGAGGTGCTAGTCCTATGAAGGGGTTGCTCTCGTCTGAGTGTCACTTTTTAAGCCTTCTTTTGCTTTGTTTGTTATGTCTTTGTGCTCCTTCGTTGCTCTAGCCTTGGATAAGGCTGTGTGTACTGGTTTACGAAAACGAGGCACTAAACAAAGGGCCCATTGAGATAGGGTTATCATCAGGAGATTCCAGCTTACGTGATGTCTCCCATTGATGCTGGAAGCAGCGGCATGCCACTGCGTCTGGCGTTGTCCTCCTGAGATTCTGGGGCCTGAGGGCCTCTGTCCTTAATCTGGCAAACCTTGGGGCTTGGTTGAAGACACTCGTTTTCCGAGGTAGACGTCTGGCGTACGATGGTTGACTGCAAATCCATCAGCCATGGAGTTAGGTCTGACTCCCGACTTGGTGCCCGTAGTTGTACCTACAGTCGTATAGGCATTCGCATAGTAGCTCTGTACTATGCACGGCTCATTAGTTTCACTGCAAGCAGTTACTTGTCCCCTTAGCCACGTAAAGGCTAGCTGCCAGATCACCATGATGGTGGTCCTGATGTAAGGGGGCGTGGACATCGTTTTGAGTCTGCTTCATTATTTCTTACACCCTTTCAATTTGCTTGAGCTGGCCTCAGCATCCACAGACATGCAACCGTTATTCCTCATTTCTACAGTCCTCGCCATCTTCACTTCTGCTGTAACAGCCGTTGACTTCGAGATTGGTGTCCGCCACGTAGACTGCCAAGGGCCATGGGTGGGAAGTTGACTTACTCCAAAAAGTCCCTTTCTAGACGTCGCCACTGCGGCGGGGGCTCTAGATTATCCTAGGATACGACATTTCAGCCATTGATACTGTATCTATTTCATCAAACCCATGCCTGCCATCTGCACTGTCTTTCTATATATGATCGGCGAATCTGAACCTCGCATATTGCATAGTGAGTTAGAGTGGCCTGAGAAATTCGAGGTATGCAAACAATTGCTCCTTGAACAGGTGCAGGTGGTATGTTAAAGGAAGGAGAAAACTAGGTCAGTCACTTGGCTTGTACTTATATTCAGACTTGACTCATGAATTCTGTCATGTAATAGGAAGAAACATGTTCTCGAGGAATCAAAGTCTATTAAAGTAGAACGAACCTCGTAAAATGCAATGATTGGATGGACAAGCTGGATTCAGGGATCGTTCAACACCGAATATCCACAAGATATGCGCGTTCAATCTTTGTCAAGTCATCACCCAACTTGGGAACTGTGAGATCTATAGTGGAGAATGAGTCTATCTCTAGTGATCCTGTTGTTTTGTCTGAAAAAGGAGTGTACTAAGGAGAGGATGTAGCACCTTCAGGACAGCAACTCTGGAGAGAGGTTAACATGTAATTGTTTCAAAATGAGTTTTAATCACCTGCATTTCCCATGCATGAATTGCTGATAACCAAGACTCATAGATTCTAACTAACTACTTGGATAGTATCGGAACCTAGAGTGAATAGGTCTCTAGTGGTCGCAGAAAGAAGGGTAGTTATGCACCCAATATTATTAATAGCTGGAATGTTTATGGTAGGTTTACAATGACTGCTGATGAAGATTAAGCAGTGCTTGATTTGAAATATACTGTGATCTACTCAAAATGACACATTGGAGACAAGAATCCGAGAGGTATCTTACTTCCTTTCCCCTCTCTCCCTCCCGCCCCTTCGAGTCCCTTTGTGTCCCATCCTTCCTTGGGCCAGCTATATATTTAAAAATCAAAAACACTCGGAGGTCCTGTTGGGCAACATTTAGTTTTCGAAATAATATCTCCACAACAGACATCACAAAAGAACATTAAATTAACTCACTAACTCCAATCAAACTCAAAGCAACAGTAATCAAGGGGAGAATGACAATGAGTGAGCATGTCACTGAAGATATTATCCAAACAACTGGAGGCTGAGTAGCAATAGCCAGACACTGTACAGATGCAAAGAAGCACAGAATACCCCAAAGCATGGCAGTTCCTGCTGCATCACAAATTGGTGTCACATTCCGGATATGTCAATAGGAATAGACTATCAAGCTGGCTTGAAGCTCGACACTCTTCAATCGTATTACACCCTCTGGTATCCGAGAACTGATGCCATTGCTATCTCCATGCATGTCTTGCATATTCTGCAACACGTTCAAATGAGCTTCACATTTTGTAAATACCTGTTGATAGAGATTGTTGAACATAATGTGAGACCTCTGTCCTCGAGTATCTCCAAATTGGAGTAAGTGGAGGATGTCTTCAATTTGCTCAAAAGAAGCATCTTCTATGGCAGTCAGCTGCTTGTCGATAGTAGTTATGTGGTGTTAGAGGATCGCAGATGCCAGTAATGCTAGAAAGGCTGTGATCACATCCAACAGCACACCTGCAAATCCCAAAGCATTTGTTGCAATTTGAATGTTTGTGGAGTTGTCCTGATATGAGATTGCAATTATTTGAAACTGAACTGCAGCTAGAAAAGTTGCCTGAGTACAAATTCAGTAAGTACCAGTGAACCATAGTCCACAAGTTTGGCCACGCACAATAGTTGCCTCACTGCTGAGTCGCCCAACCTGATTCTTAGCAGATTCCCAGTCCGATGTTGTTTGAATGGATAGGAATTCAGACAAAAACCCAATCTAAATGTTTGTGAGAAAGGTATTCTGAAGGATGCATGGCATGATGTTATATTCACAATTATAGGGAATATTTTTGGGATCCCAAATCCGAACGTTCCATATTTACTCAAAAAGTTGGAGAAGAGTCGCAGATGAACCCCTAGTCGCCACGGGAAGTCTTCAGAGTTCATATGAGCTATGGTATTGAGACAAAGTGGGAAAGTCAGGTGGGTCAAGTCAGAAATTTCTGGGACACTTTCTATTATGATAGGCATTAGAGCTCATTAGCAAACTCACTTTTCGACGTGAACTGAATTGGTTGGAGCCTCTTGGAGCTGTTCTCAGCCAATCAAATCCCCCCGAAATTTGCTGCTAATAAGCTAGAATAAGCTCTATTTACTTGCCTTTGTGGGTTCACAAGCAGTCATGCATATGTCAATCTTTGAAAGGATGAATGCAAGAAACACGTTGCAATTGTACTTGCAGAATATGTGATATTGATTGCATTGAAAATCTGTTTATTTGCCAAGGAGATCCAGCAACAGAGTGAGGTGGAGTCTCAAAGTCATTGTTTGTTACAAACTCTAATCTCACAGTTCTAGGTGCAAGCTTTTGGTGGTGTTCTTGTGCTTGGGGAATCAGGATGAAGGTTGCGGGATATAGTGATCCCCCAATATGAATAGGTATGAATGGCACCCCTAAGTAAGTACCAAGTAACACCCTGGGAAGAGAAAAAATTCCGCTCGTCGAAATTATTAAAATTCAGTTCAACTGATATATCATGTGACCGGCGATATGCCTGATATAGCTTATCCGCAGTCACATGATATATCAGTTACACTGAATTGTTACTATTCCGTTGAGCGGAATTTTTTCTCTTCCCGGGGTGTAAGTTTATCAATCAAGCATCGAGCGCCACTCCTAAACAAGTCAAATTAAAATGTGCAAGCATGAAACAAATGAAAAAAGTGTACTGGCCATATTCATCAGATTCACCTTGAAGAGACCCTCAATTGGATCCGGATCTTATCTCGATTCATGGCTTATAGTCAGGTTATAATGAACTTGTCCACCTACACCAAAGAATATAAACTAGAATCCCAACCTAAGGCCTCATTGAACTGTAAAGTCAACAGTGCAGATAAAGCTTTTACGGGTAAAAGTAGAGTGTTTGCAGTGTTGATTATCAAATTTTCCTGATCACTGGAGGTGCTTGACTGTCGTGATTGCATTTCATAATGTTGTGGGTTGCATCCTGTTACACCTCCAAAAGTGTTCCAGCGTTGAATGTTAAGATGATCAACAGAGTAGCAGGTACCGGAAAAAACTCGATTTATCATCAATTGTGTCATATAATTTGTTTTTACGATGAGGGGATAGAGGATACGACGAAACAAGGTGTCCCAGATCCTGGATTGAGGTTTTGCATTGTTGTCCTCAAGTGGACCGCATATCGCGAGGAAAAAGCGGAACAAGTTTCAATTCGGTTTGAAATACTGCCCTTTGCATAATTCCGTGAAAAAGTGGGGAAATTTTTTTTACGGTCCGCCCATAAGCGAACTTGACCGAGATCTCCGGCTTGACAGTTTGGCTCTTGGCGTCGTACCAGCAACGGCGCCATACCTTTGCTCACTGTCTCCTCACAATGGGCATGCACCCTCAAATTCTTTAACAGGCGACAAAAAGCAACAGATTTGAGGGCACATCATCACGAAAGCCTAGGCCTAAGTAACAGCTATCTTATAGTGAGACTTTCAGATAATTAAGAGGCCCCGACGTGGTGACAGCGTGTCGGGATGTCGAGCGGGTGCTCGTGGTTGCTACGTCGGGTCGAGATCAAAATATTAGGTGAGCAGGGTCCGGAACATTCAAAATTTGGACCGAAGAAAATAAAATCTCCCCATTTTCACGGAATTATGCAAAGGGCAGTAATAGAGACTCGTGCGATAGAATTGTTCGGCTGCCGGATATCCAAATCGCTGTGGTGGTGATCCTCAATGTTTGAACGACAGCGATATCAAAAGACGTGATGATTACGTACTCTCTCATCCTCTTTCAACGCCAGCCAACGCTCCTCATTTCTTTGTCCCTTTAGGTACAACAAAAAGCTAGCTGGTAGGTCTTTTCTCAATAGACAACGTGATCGGCGAAATCCGAGGGTGAAGGCATGAGGAAAGTACAAGTACGACTCCTTACGACTCTCAAAGCGGCATGCATAAGAAATCACCAGGTGGTTGCAATAATCCTATCCTATCCTATCCTATGGGTACCTAAGAAACTCGGCATAGCTGCTCTGAAGGACGCAAAATTTACACAAAAAAGATATATGTAGTCCTTATTTCACGACATCCCGACAAGACCGCTCTGAATTCACCAACTTGAACACCCTGACGCCCTCACAATTGCTTCAGGCTTTCGTATTTCAATCGATATCCCAGCGAAGGAGCGATATACCCGCCAAGTATACTCACAAACTGAATAAATGAAGTATGAATATTGTATGCAGAATGTGACAAGGTTGCACAATCGAAGTCGAACGAACGTACAGCTTTTTCCAGCAGAGCGATGTGTATTGGAAACGCAGGATATCCATCACCATGATAGAACACTTGCATCATTGGGATTAAGCCTCCTGAGGCTAGACCTCCTGGAATTGCAAACAGATTTCGGAAGAACAGTTCTTTCTTATCGAATTCCTGGTGATGTGTAAAGAATCAACCATGGACTTCAACTCAACACATCAAGAGGTCAACATACAGTTGGATTGGTCCGCTCACTGGCCACACATGCTTCTCCTTTGAAACTCTCTATTGAATGAGGAACGCCTCTTGGTATGAAAACCTCGCCACTCTCTGGCGTGTACACCTCCGTTTGACCTCCAAGAGTAATCTTAAGTCTTCCTTCGTAAATAGTCATTATCTCATCGTGATCTTCGTGCCAGTGGGATGGGACCCGGAAGATGTCGTCATCTGGGGCACCTCTAATCTTGACAATGCGGACTTGGGGCTTGAAAGTCTAGAATTTGGTGGAAGGCGAGTGTGATGGGTGAAGCAAAAAGGATTTTGAGCTGGCGGAGTATGGTGTGAAAGTAAAAGGAGTATAACGCCTCACCATAGTGACTCCTTCAATCAGCTCGAAGGAATCTGGATAATCCTACGACTTGGACATCAGTATTTGATTAGAAGAGCACAATGTACACGCAGAGAAAAGAAGGGAACAAGTTTCGTTTGTTCAGCTGGAGCAGCACTGTTATTTCAGGCTTTCAGCCCTCACGATCGAATAGAAAGCCACCATCTTCTCGCGCTCTTCTCGGTACATATGTATCCACTACTTTATTCAATCATTGTGTCAGTACATTTCTTAGTTCTATGTATGTAACCACTTTTTAAGCTCATAATCAGACACGAATGAAAAAAACCAACACAAACCTGTTTCATCAGTCAAAATGTCAACTATGACTACATAGTTCGGATTCACTCATAGAAAGATGTGGTAACCAAATTTCCCCAGTCACAGCAATGACTGTGAGCATCCAATCTAAGTGCAAAGCGGCCGATACATCTCCTCTAGCCAATTCAGACGCGCAACAACGTCTTGGATCTGCTCTGCTTTAGAAATGCCAGTACCCTCGAAGAAATGAGGGAAAAGAATTAAGCCGATGGACATGGAATCGAGTATAGCAGCTTTGAGTTCTGGGGAAGTAATTCCATCTGTGAAGGTCTTCCAAAAAGCCATCCAAAGAGTCATTACAATAGCCACAGCCGTTTCTGATTCAGGATAATCCACGCGCTTGCGGGCAATGAGGCGGATTTGGTAGGCATTGATACCGTAGGGGAGGAGACCTTTGATACGTGGAGGAGTAGAGTAATCAATGATAACCTGAGAATACATGATATTCAGTCAAGAAAAAATCGAAAGTAAATCTCACATTGAAAGGATTAATGTCGATATGGCAAAGTGTCGAAGGAAGCTTCTTGAGGTTGTGTGCTCGAGACAGGAGATTCTCGATCCGTGAATGAAGTATCAGAGCATCTTCCACGTCCGGCATGCCACTCTCTAACACGTTTTTTAAACGAGTGATAATGTGATTATCCACAACATCGTCACTTGGGAGGTCCAACTTTAGTTTTGTCAATATCTCCCCCAACTGCTGAGTGACACCGATGTCGTCCTCAAGAGAAGTCAAAATCAACAGACTCCACCGATACCCGTCGTTATGAGGCAAATCGTATGTTTGAATCGCCTGGACTGTACGTACTAACGGAACAATATCGCCTGGTCGACCGGCTAGCTCGGGGTCGACTAGGCTATGAAAGCGGTAGGCATGACGGAGGCTCGTGAAAAAGAGTAATCAGAATACTGGACAGCGCCATGCCTGGATGTAAACGTTCGTCAAACGGAACGCGGGTCATTGTCATCAGAGTATCCCCTCGAAGACATCCTTGAATCTGATCAGATTTTTAAACGATACCAAAAAGATACAGAGTCGTCGGCACAAACCATTTGAAAGGACGAGGGCCTAAACATACATTTACTGACTGCTGCTATCTCTTCCTGTCTCTACGCCGCTCATAATCCCTATCCCTATCCCGCCGGTCGTTCCGCCTTGGACTAGCACTCCGTCTCCCTTCTCTCTCCGGACTACGACTCCGTTTCCTCGAATCTCTATCTCGGTCTTTCCGCCGCGAGTCGCCAGATGGTACATCGAAGACCATACCATACTCCCCTCGCCCTCCTCTTTCACGCTTGTCATGGCCGTCGTCACGGTACCGCCTTGTCTGAACCAGATCCTCACGTCCACCAAATCCAGAACCAAGCCCGAGTCCTCGCTTCTTCCCGGGACCGCGAGTGATATCGTTGGACCAGTAGTCGTTTGCTTTGGCAACCGATTGGGAAAAGTCGACCCATATACGGCGGTCGTCTACAAGAACGTTTTGCATTTTGAAGTAGGCCTATGAAGGGATTATGGTTAATGCATATATTGAGTAGAGCCAGTCGAGTGAAACAAACCTGCTCCGCATCCTCCCTCTTATCAAACTCGATGAACGCATACTGTAAACTGTCCCCCGTCTTCTTGTCTCTGATAACCTGACAACTCATTATGACCCCAAACCTCGAGAAAATCAGCTCCAGATCCTCGTCTCTCGTCACCGGGTTCAATTTACAGACGAAT
Source organism: Lentinula aff. lateritia (assembly GCA_027886305.1). Taxonomy (NCBI): domain Eukaryota; kingdom Fungi; phylum Basidiomycota; class Agaricomycetes; order Agaricales; family Omphalotaceae; genus Lentinula; species Lentinula aff. lateritia. Next base: position 22,656 of record MU795307.1, on the reverse strand, counting down.
AGAACGTTTTCCGGCGGACGAACATTCGCAAAAGGTAAATCCCCAACCATCTCCAGTGTAAGTGCAGAACTCTTCGCAGCGGCCTCTCTGCGCTTTTTCTCTTCTTCCTCTTCAGGCAAAGTAGCCAACGGATCTTCATCCTCACCAATCCCAAAGAACGAATTCGAACCAGCATCCGGAGGCTTCGTAGGTGGATTCGATGGAATCAAAGGTTCCAACCCAGGAGGATCAGGAAATGGATCATCGAGTATAACGACGTGACGTATCCGCACATCTTTCATTGGACGGAAATCTTTCCCCACAAACACTTCGTTGAGTTTATCTAGGGTGTCTAGTCCTTCGACCACATGTCCGAATACAGCGTGGACTCCATCGAGGTATTCTGAGCTGTCAGCAAGGGTGACGAAGAATTGGCTGGCACAGCCGCCTGAAGCCCCGGATTCTGACGGGGGAGCGACGGCCATAGATACGGTGCCTTTGGTTTGGTGCTTGAGTTTGGGAAGAATTTCGGGAGTAAAAAAACGCGGTACAGTTCTCGTGGATGATTGTGAATTGTTGTTTATATACGACCAGATGGATTCTCCTCCTGTTCCAGTTGCTGTTGGATCCCCGGTTTGAGCGAGAAAGTCTTTTTGTACTGTAAGATACTTGGTGAGTTGAGTCACAGAATTTCAAGCATGATTCACGTACCATTGAAGAATGCATTTAAATTATAGTAGTATAATTTACACAATTTGAGGAAATTTTCGCATGTCTTTGGACATAGATCCACCTCGAGGTCGATGACGAGGTCACCGAGCGAAGTTTCGAGTAAAACAGACATAGTTAATAGCAAGAAGACGAAATATGAAGCACATGACCTACTGATTTATTTCTTCAGCTAACCACGACGGTGACAATAACGAAATACGAGGCATATATAAAGGTCCAGATGTTCATTCCTGCTACACTGGATATACAGGCGGCAGCGAGATTACTTCCCTTATGAGAAATCTCACACAACCACTAGAATCCCCATCGGCGCAAAGCGAACGAAAATCTCATTTCGAAATCTGAGTCATGTCTCGTCAGGATCGCAATTTAATATGTTCTGCCGCAAGATGCTAGTACTACCGGACACAGATGGACTTCACACTATCTGACTTCACACTATCTTCATGGTGCTTGGACTCTGGAATGTGATACACTACCCTCAAACTCGTCACTGAGATCCAGAGCTCGACAAGCGGTATCCATCGCATTCTTCTCGAGGTTTTCCAAGGCAAGTCTGGTTTAATGGCACAGGGTGCAAATTTCCATAAGTTGCTGCCACTTACTGAAGACTTTTGGAAAATTGATGTAAATTTCTGATAAGATAAGATTTGTGACTTATGGAAAGTATTACATAGAACTTATGGAATAAAAGTTCCATAAAGGGAAAATTCTTTACGTAAGTTCATCATAAACAACAAGATAAGTAGACAATCTTATGCTTTAGCCATTTGATGTTGATTCACCATAAGTTTTCCATAAGCCTCAAAAACTTATGATAATTTGCACCCTGTGTGGTCCCGAACTTACAGTACCTATTGCAGTGAGTCGTTATCTTCCGCGATTGGCAGCCTCTCCCTGATAGTGGACTTCGGGTGGCTGCAAAAGCAATCAAATGTTGACCCGGGCCTAGTCGAGTTCCATATCCAATGATTAGCTTCGTCCTCCATCGCAGGCTTACAATTCTCCGGACCCTAGATCAAGAAAGGTCAAAGCGTTCAAGGATATAATGCTTCTAGGCATGCTCGATTACCTAAAATCCTTTGAAAGCACTATGCTTCCCCAAACACTTGATCATTGGCCTCGGCTGCGTATACTCAATGTGCACTACTATGATCAGGTCAAGCATGACTCAATTATGGTTAGAAGGCTCTCAACCATTCTCTCCCGAAGCTCAAAATGCATTCAATAAGCGCGAGATTGGTCCGAGCTGCAGACAATTTATGTATTTGTTAATTCCCATAATGATGATGATTTGTCTCTTCAGCGTTGTTAGCCTCGTTGGCGTATCCATATTAGCAAAAGCAAGTACTGACCCCGGATTGGACCTTCCTAACCTAACCCCTCCTACCCTGATTAACAGCACAACTTGATGAATGTGTTTTTTGTTTTCAATGAATATATAGATGTGGAAAATGAAATTGTGGTTGCTCGATTGGGGACAAAGATCATGGATGGACTGCGAAACCGTCACAAATGCTGCGATGTAAAGGGAAGCTCGATTTTGAGAAAATGGCAGCTCAGCGAGATCCATGATTATTTATCGTATCTTAACACATACTTATTATCATGTCCTTAATATATACATGCAGAATTCTGGGCAAATGCCATGACATGATCAATAGCTACCCCATCTTGCCAAGCCCACTTTCTGGCATCTGCACATTTCAAAAGAAAAGTTCGTTCCCTCCTGTGATTATTCATAGTCACATTGAACCAGAGTTATCAAATGAGAGAGGGTCTACACCTGTCTACACTGGAAATCAGTACTAGTGCTTCTATTTTAAAGATGGAAATTCTTATGGATGATTTGCGTTTAGCGCTCCATAAGTGCGCGCGCTTAACACAAGGTCACCTTGATCATTACTGTTACAGTGTTAAAACTGGCACTTGCACAATAATCTACGATGGCTAGGGGGCTCCGCGCCTCTTCCTCTACAGCTCCGTCTCCTGCTGTTCCAGAACTCCCACGAGTTTCCTTCCAAAAGATCGACGACGAGCTCACTTTGCCGACAACTGGCGTAGATGATCGACAGGCAAGGTCTTATGGCTGTGAGCTCAGTGCTTTTCGATCTCTTCAATGTTCTGAACCCTCTATGTTGTACATAAAGATAATGATTTCTCTGACTTTGAACGTCCAGAACATTACATTCGACATATTGGTGATTAGATTCGAATTCTAAATTTCAGTAGTTGGCGTCGGCGCTGAATGATGCTCTATCAGAGCCATTGGAGGCTGAACTTGCTAGACAGGTCGAGTATGATATGGACGAGCAAGGTGTGTTGTACCTTGCCACCTTGGTATTGACTTCGATCAATTCGCATTACTACAGATAAAGAATGGCTCGACAATTTGAACGCTGAAAGAAGGAAGGAGCAAATGGACAAGATATCCTATGAAACCTTCGAAATCATTATGGATCGATTGGAAAAGGAATGGTTTGACTTAGTGCGTTTCCAGCCGTCTTCAGACTAATATGTACTGACTCTTCGTATATTTGTCAGACTAAGAACATACCCAAAGCAGATTTCGCGATGCCCTCCGAAGATTCCACATGTGCAATTTGCGATGATTCCGAAGGAGAGAATAGCAATGCTATCGTGTTCTGTGATGGATGTAACCTCGCTGTCCACCAAGGTGTGTTCAATGTTGTGCGCCATCCAAACATAACGGTTCCTCACCCGAAGACTGAACTGTAGACTGCTACGGCGTTCCTTACATCCCCGAAGGCCAGTGGCTCTGTCGAAAATGTACCGTGTCTCCGGAGAATCCTGTGGTACGTTCATTTATAATATTAAATTCTCTTTAACTCTTCATTCATCTCCACATCACGCTCACTGAGTAACGCTACCATAGACCTGCATACTATGTCCCAACGAAGGAGGCGCCTTCAAACAAACCGTCAACGGTGAATGGGTACATCTCCTTTGCGCAATATGGGTCCCAGAAACGCGCGTAGCCAACGAAGTTTTCATGGAACCTGTTATCGGCGTGGACAAAATATCTAAACAGAGGTGGAAATTGGTATGCTGCCCCCTCATTCCCCGACTACCGCAATGCTCACGCCCTGAGACCGCTTCTTTTCAGAAATGTAGCATATGTGATATCCGCGAAGGCGCCTGTATCCAATGTGCTAAAACCTCCTGCTTTCTCGCTTTTCACGCCACATGCGCCCGGAATGAAAAGCTCCTTTTGCCTATGAAGAGCACCCAAGCCGAAAGCGTCACCCTAACATGCTATTGCGATAAACATCTTCCTGTGAGTGCGCCTTCCTCATACGATTCCCAGAGAACCTCTCTCTCACATTTCTGCACCTTTCGACTGGGTTCAGAAAGAACAACAAGAAGCTCGCGAAGCGGCATTAGCTGCTGAAGCCGACGAAGATGATGAAGATGAAAAGAACCACTCATCTAAAGGGTCCAAATCGGCCCGTGCTTATGCTAAAACCTACAAACCTGGTCCCCCGCTAGTTCCAGCGATCATCGTCGACAGGATCACGCAGTACATCTCGAAAGTCAATCTTAGGAAACGCAGTGACTTCTTGCTTATGGTTTGCAAATACTGGAGTCTGAAGAGGGAAGCGAGAAGGGGTGCACCGTTGTTGAAGAGGTTGCATTTGGAACCTTGGACGGCCATTGCTACTGCTGCAGGGAACGGAAAGTTGAAGAGTGAGGAGGAGAGAGGGTTAAAATTGGGGGTGTGTTGATACATACCCTGCGTGATTATCTTCTGCTTGAGGGCTCATCAGGTTTTCTCGTTTAGCAACTTCGTCAACTCGAACAAGATTTAGAAAAACTTCGGGAATTGTCTGCGCTCACTTGGAAACGGGAAAGCCGAAAACTTCAGCAGATGGAAATTATTCAGGATATCCTTACGCAAACCGTGTACCCTCATGAACCCAGACTGAGGCTTGCGTTCGAGCGTATCACAGGGTGCGCAAACCTCTTCAACCCATGTTCTTTGTTTTTCTCTTGATATGTTCTGGTATGTCGTGAGGTTCGGCGCTGCTGACGTAGGATGTAGATATGATAAACACGACTATTTCAAGAATCCCGTCAACAAAATGGACGTCCCCGACTACTTCGATGTTATAACCCAACCAATGTGCTGGTCAATGATTGATCTGAAATTGGACCGACATGAATATTGGGATATTAAAGATTTCAAAGTGAATGGATTGTTTGGATTTCGGTTTTCAACCAACTAACTTGGCTCTCCTTGCTCAGAACGATATTGAACTCGTCCTAATCAACGCGACGACATACAACAAAGCTGGATCTCCATTTTACAAGGTTGCTCAGAAGATACAGAATTCTGCAAAGCCAATCTTGCAGGAGCTTGAGCATGTGTATACGAGGCAAGCTCTGTCTACCCTTAGTGAGCCGCTTAGCAAGACAATCGAACCTTCAACAACTGTAAAAATGGAGATGGAAAATATCCCTATATCCACTTCATCATTACCGATAGGAAATCTCGAACCTCCTTTAGAACTCGTGGAACTCCTCCTCTCCCTCGAAGCAATCAAAGACGAGAGCTCACTCGTCCTATCTGTTGACCCAATTTCCTCCCTAATCAATATCGAACTACCTGTTCTCAAACCGCCTCTTCCTCCCCAACCCCGCAAGGCATCTAACAAAGGACCGAAAGCGCCCAAGCTGAAGCGCCAGAGACCTGATCGGAGCGAAGAATATAAACGGTACAGGGCCAAGAAGGCAGAGGAACGTGCGCACAGAGCGGAAGTGGAGGCTGCGATGACCGCCGCAGGTCTAGCTGACGAGCGCCTCTCTATTCGCACAAGAAGATCGAGGGCTGCTGCTGCTATGGCTTCTACTGTGGGAGCGAGCGTGGAGAGAACGCCTTTCGTGTCCCGAGGGGAAGAAACGGAGGGAGAAGTAGAGACGGCGATGATAAGAGAAGAGGAAGGCCTGTCGAATGCAGACCTCCCTTATTCTTCATTGGCCGGTCCGTCCAGGTCACGGCTTCCAGTAGAAACACCTTCTCTTCCCGAATTCAGGGATCATGTAGACAATCAAGCCTCGTTCAAGCTGTTCAATAGTGGTTGGATCTTGCCGTCGGACCAGAAGCGGAGGACTCGCGCTCCAACGGTGCCACCCCCTGTTCCTGCGCCTCACCCTGCCTCTGCGTCTACGTTCGAGTCAGTGCAGGATGCATCCTCTCTTCCGCCACCGAGGAAGAAGCTGAGGCTAGATCGGGGAACTTCCAAGTTGTCGGTATTCAGTACTGCTGAGGAAGACAACCAAACACTCAATTCCGGAGGTGGTTCCGCCTTCTTCAACCCCGGTCAAACATCGTCTGCGCCTCATTCGACTAGAAGTGATACGGCGGGATTGCGTGCTTTATCGCAGGCTGCTGCTGCTGCTGTCAGCGATGAAGATAACGGGCACAAAACGAATATATACGATACTCCCTCTGTCCCGCTAATAGTTTCTGCACCTGGGGAAAACCCAACGGATGCCCAATCTACGGGTGCCACAGCTGTTGACACCATACTCATCCCTGCCATCACCGCCACCACCAATACTTACGTCGCCGAACCCACGATTGAGCCAAGCGGTCTACCTCGAATAGGGGAGATTATTCGTGGTGCAAATGGCAAAGTCATAATTGAAGAGCTTGATTCACCTGTAACTAGACGTGAGAAGCATATGCGCAGGAAGGCAGAGAGGGACAAGCTTAGGTATGCTAGTGGACTGGAACAGGTACCCACCACTTTCGCCAGTAGCCCTCTTACTACTGCTTCTACTTCTGAACCCATTTTGGATCTCGATGTCGGTTCTTCCTCTGCGTCCGGTCCATCAATTGTGTCATCGCCACCGTTTCCTTCGAATCACTCGGTAGAGACAGCGACGGAACACCAGCAGAAATTGGAATCACCTAAACGAGAATCATATACTAACGTGCTGCCAGCAAAAGGAAAGGAGAGAATGGAAATCGAGTCCGAATTGAGCTCACTGAGCGAAGGTGGAGAGGAAGATGTCGCTGTGCTTACTACTAGAAAGCTCACACCGCATCCTCCCCCGCCTGTACCTCCGGTGCTTACCTCCAAAATGACTGGTACTAAGTCTCACAGACCTGCTGCAGCCGGAAGTCCTGTCGCTTCTGCGCCGTCTGTTTCTGCAACTATACCACCTATATTGCCCACATCCAAAAAAGCATCTGAAGCGGAGGGCCTTGTCAAATTGTCAGAATTTGGACTTGCCCAACAACTGGAAGGAGGGACCCTTGTCTGGGCTAAAGCTGGTGTGTATAATGCGATATTCGATCCTTTTTCCCCTCTTTGACTTTTATCGCTTTCGGCTTGATCCAAAACTAACTATTATATTGTGCACAGATACCTTCCCTTGGTGGCCTGCAGTCGTTGTTGGAATTGACGAGCCAACGGTTCCGGCGGCGGCTAAGAAGATGTATACGAGTATGAAGAAGAAGAATAAAAATTTAACGCTGCATTTTGTACGATTCTATGATAAACAACATTCTTGGTGAGTCGCCTTACCTTCCGATATTCCCTCTCAATATCTGACTTCAATCAAGGCAATGTCTGGGCATAGAAAAACTGCTGCCCCTTGGGGACGACGATGGTACGTGGATATCCATTGCTTGATGGGTTGTACAGATGCGGACCGTTTGTAGAACTGGATGCAGATCTGGTGGCTAATCAGTCGAAAAGACAAAAGTGGAAGAACGCTAAATTGAAATCCGAATGTCGAGAGGCTTTCAGGTGTGTGACATTATCTTCGGCTGATGCTGTCTAAATTTATGAAACAGAATGGCGAAGCAGGATATAGATACGCAAGGAGAAGATATCCTTTGATTGGGCCCCAAATGTGAAATTTGTATCTCAATATGATGTGTGCTATCAATGGGAGTGATGAAAACAAACAAATATTTACTGAGCCGAAACAAGCCCGTAATCCTTTATCGCTTTCATCCTTTGAATTCGACCTAAACGCTCTCAACAAAGTGCATTAAATATCTTAGTCTGATCCTGCAGCTACGAAACTCTGGCGATTTAATTCACTCCCTGAATTTCAATCATACATACCTGGTTTGAATTCTTCGCATTGAAATTGGTCCAAATTATCTACGCTTTCTTTGAGAAGTGCGTCTTTTGTCAGGCACCCCAATGAATACTACTCCTCAGGCCTCAACAGCAATTAAGGGATGTCAAAGACATGGAAAGTGCTTGGGTTTTTCTAAAGAATGGGGACATGGGAGATAAAAGCAAGGGGTGAACTAGCATGCATAAAGCATTTCCTTTCAAATGCTACAGCGAAAATCATGATGTGGCAAATATTTTTGCTGGGTATCTATGTATCTATTCCCATCACCCTCCCCATCCTGCTTCTCGCTGTCCCCACTCTATCCTATCATGACATGGTTCGGTATGTCGGCACCCATTTCCAATCAACCCACCGGCACATGTTCGCGCACTACACTGCCAAACGGGACTCTGCAATTACTGCGGCTGGAGGTATTGTCGGATGCGAACTGATTATTGGTCGTAATCGACTGGATCCGACCATTTCCCTCCAGCTATACTCAGCCCTCGTCGACTGCCATCTCATTCATGGCTGTGAACTGATTATTGACACCGATACTTTCCTACTGTCCATGTTGGAACAGGTTCAACTCCTGTGCCTACGACGGCTTCTGGGTCTATCTCGTCGTTCCATGGTAGTTCCTCTATTCACTGAGACCGGCGTTATGCCAATCCGCTTTCGCCGTGTCATCCTCGCATTACGTTATCTCATATACCTCCTCAAACTCCCACTCGACCACTACGCCAATCTTGCTCCCCAGGCCAACCACGTCCTACGCTCTTCCGGCAATTCCTGGCTCTCCGATCTCGACTGGGCCATTCAACATCTACCTAACTCCACCCTTGTCCTTCCTCCCTTGACCCAGCTCTCCGAGCAGACAGTTCTGTCATTAATCAAGGCCATCTCACAGCATTGCAACCAATTCCTTCAAAGCGAGATCGACAACAGCAATCGCCTCGCGCTCCTTCAACGCCGTCGAGAACCTTGTGCGACAACTCCCTCTAAATACCAGGCACGAACCCTCCGTCATTACCTCACCCGCGTATTAAGTCCCAACCATCGACTCACTCTTACTAGGCTGCTGTGTGGAGACATGGTCTTGCTTACGTTTTGGTCTTCTCCTACCCGCACTCGTCCTCTTCAACCTGCTGACTGTCCAACAAAACAGTGCCGGGCCTGCAAATCACCCGGTCAACCAGAGTCCCCACAGCATGTACTCCTTCAATGCACGTCTGTCCCGGGTCTCAGTATTGTTCGTGAACAATTTCTCACTGACATGACGTCGCTTGTTACCCTTCCCAATTCTCGCATCTTCTCTAACTCAAAAGCTCTCTACTACCTCAAGGCCTTTGTCTTCGGTTGGGAATCTGTTCGTCCAACGGCTCGCTTCATTAACGACGCCATCATCCTTTGGAAGCAATTCTTGACGCAGGATTTAGATGTAGAGGAAGAGGATGGACCGAGTGACGAGGAGCTTTGAGGGACATTTCCGCATCGCAGAAGCCGTCTGTTTATTGCTCCATCACTATTACTCTACACTCACGTACTAGTACTATTTACCTCTGCCTCGTTGACCTGGCGGTAGTCTACCTTCTCCTTGCGGGTTGAGCTCGCTGCAGCCAGTGCTTCGAGACCGGCTGTTCCGCTTTCGGGACCACACCTCAGGGTGGCGCCGTGTATCTATCTATCTATCTATGCCCCGATCGGACCCCGTATCTTTTGGGGGTTTGCGATATCCAAATAAACTTGCATGATATTCCTCGCTAGTCATGTCTTTCACATTCTGAGGAGTAAGTGGTTGTATTGGCGATCCTGATGGTTTACCGCGTTGTATTGGCGATCCTGCTGGTTTACTGCCTCCACTAGGTCTGCCAAGGATGACAGATCTCATTGGCTTCTTATCGTATAAAGCCCTCAATTTGTCGTTGAGTTCCTGAGATGCTGTCTTGGCTTCCTCGAGGTTCTTAGCCGCGAGCACCGCTTCAGAGGACTGAGGGGACGCTTCCAATATTTTTACTTGAGAAACCGGATTTTCGAGAAAAGTCACTTTCTTCCCCGCCCCCCCTAAAGGCGAACTCGTCACTCTCGAAGGCTTGACCGGTCCACCATCCGCACGACGGACATTGGTACGCGAATCATAGAGCTGTTCGTGGCCCAAACTACGATCAGATGGCTGGTACCATGAAATTGAATGAGGGGGAAAAATACCCGGATGATGAGATGTCAGACTTGCCTTATTTGAGCGTCGCTGCAGCATCCGCATAACAAGTCAGAGGGTATTATAATCAGGAAAACTAGCATCAGCATACGTTTTTGGTCTCAATAAGGATGTTGAGGTCTCGGGACAACGTGTCACTGTCTGCGCGCCTGGTGACCAAAACATCGTGAGGTCGCTCATAAGTTTGATGAAGGTGGGCGAGGCAGGATGACTGCTGAGTTTCGGGGACAGAATCGAACCGTGCGCCATCAACGACAACAGTAGATGATGATAATGCTGTATCGATCGGTACAGCAAGAACCGATGAAGTGGATCCAATGGCAAGAGCGACAGCAAAGACTGAACGAGGGCGAATCATGTACATTATGTATCAGACTCTTCAGGGTGATGATCACATCAGTTAGAAAAGGTAACAGGATGAGTGGCAAAAATCGAACCTCCGATGGCCTTCCAAGGCTATGTGGACACAATTGGTGAGATGAAAAGTCGTAAGTCGATCAGCGGTGAATGGAATGCGTAAAAGAGACCCGCTCTGGTGGAAAAAAAACCTCGACATCCCTCATCTTCCTTTATACCGACAGATGCAAATCTGATCATCATCATCATGTTGATTATCCGTCGGTATCAGTATCAGTATACGGGGGCCGCGTAATTTTTCCATAAATGGGTTCGAAACGCTGGAGAGGATCAGGACCATGGGTATCGAAATTTCCAAAAAGCGGATGTTTCATGGTGAATTTGCATGCGCCGCAATTTTTCCGTCACCAGCCACCATGTCCATGCACCCATACCTGAAGGTCCGGAAGGTGCCTATAATCATAGATAAATATGGCGTCAGTGTCACTTTGGCAGGCTGTCTATTGAGGATGAGTGCCATGCTCTCCCTACAATGCACCCATGATGTTACCCTTGTCTACCTCTGTGAACAGTATCTTGCAGACACATTGGTGTGGCTGCACCAAAGCTTACCCTCCTGCATCAGACCCTGTCTGGACTCTGACTATGATTTTCTAAAGTGCCTGGTACTCAATGTCCATGTCATGTCGGTAACTGCAAAATCATATGTCTACAATGTTCTCAATGTGTTCTCAGGCCATGAACCTTATGTTCCCAGCACAGAATCTGTACTCATCTACTATACAACCTACCACAAACAATCAAATATAACTTCTTATATTGGACCTTTTGTGCATCTTACTTATAGTATATCATGCTTGCAACTGGCATTTGTGCAACGGTGTCCTGATGCTGATCATGGTCATTGTTGCAGGCATCCATGGCATACATAATGGTGCAATGTATGTAGCATGGGCCCCAGCTGTTCCTCAATGGGACCGTGTCGGTTTTTTCCTTTCCTTTCCAGAAATTTTGTCCAGACACGAAGTGTTTGGAAAATTTTTCAAAAAATGTCCTGATTTTGTCCGGGTTGGAGCCCCAAAATCCCGAAAATTCGTCCGGATTGGTATCTAAGTTCATATAGTATTTTGGGGGGTCCTAGAGAATCAGAGAGGATCAGACGACGGGGCCGTACAAGGCCGTACATCAATCAATCTGACCTAGACATGGAAGATTCGAGTCGGCTTCGACCTCATGAGCATATGTAAATCGCTCGATGACGTCTGTTCGCCAAAGTGTATACAGCAACAAATATCATTGAAAACACAACAATCATCTACCAGTAAAAGACACAACAAGTTCATACAACAAAAATGACATGCATGAGTACAAACGTACCAAGCTTTTAACACACGTCCAGTCGTCGAATCATAAGTTATGAAAGGGATATCAACACGAAGAAATATAAGTGTTCAAACTAAGGTTCAAACATATACACCCAGAAAAAGTCAGGAAGCGTCCGAAGAGATGATCAAAACACAAGGGCTACGAAAGCCATAGCACCAGCAGCAACGACAGCAGATTTAGTGGTGAGCAAGCTAGAAGCACCGTTGCTAGTAGGTGAGGGACTAGTGGCAGATCCGGAAGCCGTCGAAGAACCCGATGCACCGGACGAAGCAGAGCCGGAGCTACCACTGCTGCTAGCTGCGCTGCTAGAGACAGGCGGAGCCGGGGTAGCTATTGCAATTTAATACGAAAATCGGTGAACCGAGGAACATAGGAAATAGGCCACAAAAAGCTTACTGCCTGCAGGCTTGACGGAGAAGGTGGAACTATTGACGAAGACCTGGGTAATGTTCGAGCTGTTGACGAACTGGCAAATGTAATTGTCTCCAGGAACGAGGGTGACGTTGGTGACTTCGAAGGACAAGTTGTTAGCAACACCGCTAGCGATGCTGAAAGCACCGTTTAGAGTGGTATTGTCCAGGTTGATGATGTCGATATTGAATGAGGTTGGATCTCCCCCAGTACTGGTCCTACACCCCGAAAAAGATTCAGTACAACTTTAGGGGAATTCAGAGGATTGCGTACCAGTTGATTGGGTTTCTATTTTTTGCGAATGATCAATCTAGTTTACTCCCAGGGAAATTTTGAAAAGAATAAGGACGTACGCAGTGTTGAAGACCCTAAAGGAAAATATTGAGATAAAAGCCACCTACGCTGTATACGAATCGACTTACCAAAACTCGGAAGAAGAAGGAGCGCTGATTGAGATTGTTGCTTAACGGAGGTATCATTCAGGGATATATAGACACAATTTCCAATGATATGCGACAAAGCTCACCCAAGACATAAGCAGGGAAAAGAGCGACAGCGGCGAGAGAGGCACGCATTATTGTTTTGGGATTTTCTTGATTTCGAACGGAGAAGTCGCAAGGAAACGTTGCGTCTGTGAACGGACGGGAAAAAAACCAACCGAAAAGGCGTGCCATCTTATATGGGTGGGGAAATTGATGCTTACGTCAGATTAACTCAAAAATCACGCTAAGTAACCCCTGTGAGGTCGCCGTTTCGAGAGTTTAAACGCTCGCACAGTATTAACTCCCTCGATTCCGAGTCAAATGTCAGATCATCTTACAATTGGGGGACCTAAGAAGACTCAGAGCGTAACATCAAGGTTCATTGTCATGGAAACACGTAAGCAGACTCGACGCTGCAGAATCGTTCAAGTTCATGCACCTCGTTTGTATCATCGCTGCAACAGTACATCAGTGACCTTCAACACCCGGGGAAATTTCACTTGAATGAGCAGGCTCTGTCTACCCTGAGGCACAGAGTGGCCAGTAGTTTGCACCAATCACCCTTGCATACTATCATTCGTTCGTAGAAGATACTCAGCTCAAGTGAGTTTATTACAGATCAACTGTGTTCCCCACCAGCTCAAACTCACCGGAATCATGATCATGATCATAATGGTGCAACTGGACTTGGACCTGCCTCACACCAGAGAATTTACGATGTTCTAATCTGTATGTAATAAGACAGCTCGAGGAACTAAACTACAAACTACATCAAGGTGAACAAGGTAGCTTGCTGTCCATTTCTTCCTGATGTATTCCCTTCCGAAATTCTAGCCGACCAGAGTCTATATACCAATAAGCTCAAACTCCTTTCTTCTTTTAGCTACGCTTCGAGTCAGTCTCGGGGACGCCTGAAGAGGTTCGAACTTCCTTCGACGAGTGGCGCGTGCCTTGGATACAAAATCAGACAATCTCGAGTCTAAAATATGTAAATTGACACGGCTGAGCTCTTTTTCTATCGAATCCGAGTCGGCAAATGCGTCCTGCATTTCTTCATCCCCATGGTCTCCCGACCGGCTCAGACCCTCAACCTCATCCGACAGATATTTTAGCTTGCGAGACACACCAGTCGATTCTCTTTCATCATCTGCATCAGTCCCATCTTCGTCCATTTGCATCATATCGAAGTCCAAATTTAATGTGGCACCGAAAGGTTTGGAAGGGGGACTATACTCTGAAGGTTTAGCACTGGAGGCTAGTTTTCTTGAGCTTGGACATGGGCTGTGAGAACGAGACTTTGGCGTAAGATAGCCAGTTCCGGCGCTAGTTCTAGAGCTTCCGGTGTGACCAAGGAATCCCCAGCCAGGATGAAGAGGAGGGGCAAAGGGAGACGATTCACACGGCGTGGGTGCGCGACCCATGTTTTGGAACATGATTTCCCAATGTTCTTCAATCTTCTCCCTTCTTGCTCGCGCTACACCGTCCTCATGAACGTCGTAGGGCAAATAGGGCTCAGTGATGTGGAAACCTAGGTCGCCATGGAGTACGGGAGTTAGGCTGCGAGGATGAGATGAGGGTTCGTCGGATACAGATCGAGGAAAAGTGGCGAATGGCATGGGGCTTAGCGGGCTTGAGGTTGAGATATTCGGACCAGTGCTGGACTAGTGGTGGTGCTTACCTCTATTTGAGGGCTCTTATATGCAGAGGTGCCTTTGTATTATATTTTTGGTGTCGGCTCTGCACGTGGTGATAGTGCACGCTTTGACCCGTCCAGGGGGATGAGTCGAAGTTTGTTCTTTTGTTCCATTCAGACTTGTTTTCGACGGTCGCCACTATGAACCTATTGCGTCTTCCTACATCTTCCTATGTGCTTCTATCAGGATGATCCACAAAGAGATTTGAAGGAGATTATAGGTCCTACATTGGACCCGCGAAGGACCCGCAGAGGAACCCCAAATACACCTTTGTCCTTGATTGAATGCTCTGGACGTCAACTACCGAAAGTCAGACCAGAGTCAAGGCGCATTGCGAACACGTTTTGTTCAAACAATTGTTGTATCGATTATCGCTGCATCCATCGATTGACATTCCTGATTAGATTTCTATTGTGATACATAGTGAGTTTAAACGGAGTTGGAAAATTTCGCCCACCCAGAGGGAAAGATTAGTGAATCTGCTTCCAGGCCTCGAGGAGATACCATACTTAGCCTTTTTCCCGATACGGTTAACCTCCGCAATAGGCTAGGAGCCTTCCACTGCCTTCATAGTAAGAAAGATGACAGTGAAAGCATTTGAACTTCATCTTTGTGTAACTTTGGGTAATGGCACTTACAAGCCCATTAACCAATTCGAGCTCGAAGGTCCTTCGGCATCTTCCCTGGGTTTTCTATCTTTGGAAGGTTGGCCCATAGATAGTGCATAGGTTTCACCATGAGCCAGAGCTGCTACTCTTCCTATGTAGTAGGATTATGGTCGGCAATGATATATGTGCATCTGACTGCATCAAGATTATTCGACCTGCTTCTTATGCTTATGATACTAGAAATCCCATAGGTAAAAGTAAGGCTTTTTCAATATCGTAGCGATGGACTGGAAGGTTGGAAGAAGAGACATTGGCCTGACAGACTTTACAGGAGAACATGATGGGAGGGAGGCAAGAACGAAAGTGACGCAATGTCGGACGCGACAACACGTGTTCGCGCGTTGCTCATTTTCATCCTTCAAACCCTCAATAATATTCAAATCCCCAGTCCCGTCTTAGCGCTTCGAGTCCATAGGTCTTTAACTGTGCTACTTTGTGAAGGTAATTTGGGCTCTTTATTCACCAACTCTAACAATTCGTTCTTATTAGCACATCCCTTTGCAGTGACGAATTGTGGAAAGATAACATTAGCTAGTGCCCCAAATCTGTAAGAAGAGCTATGGTCGTCAAGCTGAACGGGAAATATTGAATTATTTCTTCGATCCAGTTAAACTGTTATGGAACCTTTTACTCCTTCAGGACCGACCACGAATTTAGCGAATCAAGTTGATACTACGAGTGTGAACGAAGTTCAGGAATCGTTACAAGGATTATCGGTAGCGGAGGCTGCAGACCAGGGAACAGCTGTGAAAGATGGGGAAGTGCATAAGAATCTGATACCAGCAACATCACCCAATCCATGGTCTGATGGCGAGAGGCACTTCACGTCAACGGCACGCGAAAGAGAATTGGTATTGGTTCCGACAGATGTCGAAGATGAGGAGTCGAAGCCTGGGGTAGACGATGAAGCTGAAGGTCGCCACACTCTACACACTCCAGATCCATCGACATTCGACCGATACGTCACCGGCGGATTTGCAACAGATCCTCAGGCCTCAGCACCACTTATGGCTCCTCCTCAAACAACGGAGATATTGCAAGAGTTCGATCCATTGGCTGATCAAGAAGAGGAACATGCAAAGAAAGCTTGGGAAGAGAGCGAGGGACATCCCGCGCCTCCTTTTCCGCGTGATAGGATATCTTCGCCTCCTCCTCCGGTACCACTGAAAGATTTGCCTTCCCCATCGCAAATCCCAATACTATCAGCGCAGAGCTCGGGAGGATTCCAATCCTCCTTAGTTGCTCTTGCGCGCTCGTTTTCGATACCATCTTTAACTCGTTCTCCCAAATCGAAAGGCCGGCCGCTGTCAATGGACGTCGCCAAACCCGTTCCGTCTCCTGATACCATATCTTCCTTTGCTACCCAACAGGCTGAGCAACCGGAGTCAAATGAGGGGAAACCAGAGTCACCGGATCGACAAGGGGAAGAAGACCTTGATGGATCTGAGTCAGGGTCTGAAGACTCCAGACCCAGCGACCCACCGTTTGATTTTCAGAAGTTCCTTGACCAGATGAAGACGCGGAGTGCGGACCCAGTTTCAAAGTATCTCAAATCGTGTGTTCCCAATTCATCTATTTTCCACCTGAAAGTCCAACCCGACTTTCCTTCAGGTTTTTGAGTAATTTCTCTAAACGCACCTTCACAGTATCCGACCAGATAAAGATCATTAACGATTTCTTGAACGTATGTTTTCCTTCACTCTACCTGTCTCCTCATGTGTTGTAATTAACCCTTCAGTCTTCCTAGTTCATCTCTAATCACATGCGACAATGCGAGCCATGGAAGAGCGCATCCGATGCCGAGTTCGACAATGCCATGGAAGGAATGGAAAAATTAGTCATGAATCAGCTTTATCAATATACTTTCACTCCTGCGGTAGCGAAAGACCTCAATCCAATAACAGGATTACCTCGTCGGCCTATCTCGGTTGATGATCTCGAGCGCGATCGTATCTTATCTGAGAGGATAGCACTGTTCGGATGGGTGGAGGAAAATCACTTGGATATTCCTGTGGAAGAAGGTACTGCGGGCTTCCTCATGTTTGCCGAGCAAGGTTCGTCTTTCGTTTTTCATCAATAGTCAGTTCAAGACTTCAATTTTTTTTCTGTCAGAGTTGCTCAAGATTGGACACTACAAGGCACCCAGAGACAAGCTTATTTGTATCCTCAACTGTTGCAAGGTCATCTTTGGTCCGCCTCATGCCCTTTGTTTTCTTCTTTGTCCTTCCTGGTCTCCACTTGACATGCATTTCCAACGTCTCGGATTTGCGCTCAAGTCGTGTACTAACGTATACGATAGGTCTAATACGACACCTTCAGAAAGAAGAAGGCGCGGACGCATTTGTGCCCATTCTAATTTTCGTGGTGTTGAAAGCGAATCCTGACCATCTCCTTTCCAATGTGGAGTGCGTATAAAGCGCTAGCAGACATTGAAGCGTTGCTGAATCACCTTTCAACATCAGGTTCATCAATCGATTTAGAAATCCAGACAAGCTTCGGAGCGAAGCAGGATACTATCTGTCGAGCTTGGTGCGTGCATGCCACCTCGTAGGATGTGCTTATTGTGTACCTTTGCTCGCAGATGGGCGCCGTGCAATTTATCGAATCGATGGACCACACATCTTTATCAAATATAACCCAAGAAGAATTTGAGCAGTTAGTTGTCTTTGCTAATTTCGATTGTAGCTCATAGCTCCAAACTAGGAATGTGGAAGCTGCAATCCAAGAACTGCCTACCAACCCGGATGGAACACCACGAGTGCTATCTATGGGATCCTCATCATCCTCGTCGTCATCCCTTTCTTCAATATCCACACCCACACAGCGCAGCTCACCCCATCTAGGCGCTGAATCTGCGCAACCCCTTTCACTACCGTTGTCACAGAATGTGTATTCACAAGCACCCATGGCACAACAGCTTTCCGAAGATGCTCGTAGGCTTCTGCAGAAGACAGGCGACGCTGTCAGTAAACCGCTGAATGCGATTAGTAGGATTTTCAATGAAGCACTGGACTTGGCTGAAGAAAACTTTGGTTCACCAGAAAGATATGCAAGCGCTTCGACATCGAGAGCAGGTACACCTTCAGGTAGCGCTCCATCCTTCCCAGTACCGAATTGGTGAGTCTATCGCATTCGCGTGCGTCTATTCTATCCAATGATAATGATATCTCAATATTGCAGGCCTCAACAATTAGTGCCAGGAATGACAAGCCAAGGCCTTCCAGACTCTCGCTCATCGTCCCCGGCATCATCTATGGCACAAGGCATATACCAAACACCTGCTCCTTCCGCTGATGGAGGACCTCCCGTCCAAACGCCGTATAAACCCCGCGTGCGGAGAGTTCCCTCACCAGGGGGCTATCTAAACCAAGCGCAAGCTCCGCTATATGGTCAAAGCGTACTCTCTCCAGGGTACTCTCCAGGTTATTCACCGGGATACTCACCGGAAGACACACCATCTCGTCTGCGACCGAGTGGCCAAGGACTTCAAACGCACTATCCACTTGCAATGGGCCCTTCTCAGCAGGTTCAACCTCCAGCTCGCGTTCAATCTCTTCATCCATATTACGACCAACCCGGTTCGCCTAACTTAAATTTAGGCTCACCCCTAAACTATTCCCGTGCGTCTACTCCAGGCAGCGGGGACTTGGATATCGCTGGAATGCAAGCAGAAATTGATACAGCACATTCGCAGGCTACGGAGGCATCGCGGAATACCCTGTTCCAGATATTCCCTGGAGTTGATAGGGAGGTTGTTGAGTGGGTACTGGAGGCGAATGAAGGTGATCTAGGAAAGAGCATCGAACAATTGTTAGAGATGAGCGAGGGAGACTGAGTGGATACGGATTGAGATGATTAGTGTGATATACTTACATTTGTATACGAATCCAAATTGAAATTGTATCATGCAAATCGCCAACTTCTCGAGCTGTAGACCTACCAAACCGTCATTGAGGTGAGCCGAAGCGCTGAATATTATGAGCGCCCATTTACTAAGCAATATGACTAACTCCGAACTGCATACATTTCTTTCCGTCTACTCCCACATTGCGATGTCCTCCACCAGCGAAACGACAGGCACTCCGACTTCTCCTAGACTAGAAATAAATACTCGTGAAGAAATTCATTCTTCTTCCTCACATTCTACAACGCACAAGGGTGAAACATCGGAGAATGAAGAGGAACACGAGCCTGACACGCCCACTTCTTCGTCTTCGTCCTCAACCAGTTCATTTACGACCGTAACAGCAGATATGTCTTCGTATCCAGCTGAAATCGATGCCAGTATCTCACACAAACCTACATCATTATCCGATTCTTCCCATACAAGCATTAATTCTTCTATGGTCCGCGTTTCCTCCTCGGCAGGACCCATAATCGACCAACCAACAGCTACTTCAAGTAGTAAATCTGCCCCTCCAACACCGCCAAAAACTACAAAAAGGAGATCAAGGGCTTCTGTGACCTGGGCTCCATTTCCAGAACAGGGATGGGATGACAATACACCTACGAACGGCAATGTTCTTGACTTTCGAACAGAGAACCCGGTTTCTCGACGTGAGTGCTTTCAGATTTACTCTCGAAGATTGGGGGCTGAACCTATAGACGCAGGTATTACACATACAGAGAAACTCATATCAGATTCATTGCGTGTGGCGTATGAAGGCAACTGGTCTTTCTCCAAAGTGTTTGCTGATGGTTCATTTATGGCGTCTGGCTACATTCATTTACCGGTGGGAGGTAGAAAGAGCTCAAAGAGTGTCAAGGACAACACATACGTGCGGTTTACACTACGAGATCTTCTTTATTTCGTGCTAACATCACGCCCGTAGATATTCCATGTTGTTGAAGGTGCTGTGAATGTCAAGATACATGACACGGCTTATATCATAGCTCAGGGAGGGTCCTTCATGGTTCCGCGAGGTGCGCCCTGGTCTACAACTGCGTCTCATTGATTCACTGAAACCTAAATAACAATCTACAGGGAACGTTTATTTTATTGAGAACATTTGCGAACGGACAGCAAAGCTCATGTTTGTACAAGCTAGAGAGGTCACTGCCGGCGAACAAGATGATCCTTTACGACTGGTTCGTGGACAACCGCCACCAAAACTATTTCCCGCACTTCCCAAGTCAAAGCTGTTTATCCTAGCGGGATGGGTGATTGAGCGCTTGCTCAAGCGATTCACTAAGTATCGAAGGGCTATATTGACCTGGTATTTGCGGTCTGCGATGCAAGTGGGGAGCTATGTTCAAGGACCCCGAGCTTACAAAGCTTACATGGCGTTCTTTATTCTGGGTTTCTTGTTCAGGAGTTTAGGGCCGTCGAGGAGTCTGTTGCCTAGGATAAACGTCCAAGTTATAAGGGATTAACGTCTAACATTCATCTTTTCCTCGGAATTTTTGTTATTACATGCTTATTTTCGTGAGGTTTGCACCCTTGTTTTATCTGTAGCCTGATCTGCGTGTGTAAATTTATGTCTGTACATATACTTGAGGTTTTGTGAACTGGGAAAGGGCCTTGTATTGAGGCACTGACCTTGCCTGGATTGCCTCACTTGGCTGCATTTCACAATAGCATATAACTTAAAGGATATTTACTTGGGAGACTAAGATGAGGTGGTTGGGCATTGTCAGAGCAATGAGCAGATGGGGGACAAGCCGGGCCAAGAAGGAAGCTGTGTTGTGGCATATTTGCGATATGGAATGAAAACTGCGTCAATTAAAGATGGCAAGAAACCTAGCCAAGCAAGGTGATTGTAGGAGCAGTACCAAGATGCGGGCTGATACGGGGTTCTAGTAATACGCAGTTTCTATGTACGATGTGCAAAATACTAGAAAATACACCTCTCTCTCACGTAGGCCTCTTAAATGGCTCTGAATAGTTGCGAGGCTGGCAGTGGTGATAGCGTAGGATAGGATAGGATATGAATTATACTGGCGAGGTCCAATTCCTGAACAACCAGTTTACCATGTACTGTACAATATACAAATTATACAATAATGGAACACACATGCCTAATACAGGGGGGTATTTATGCTTATCCATGTCCTGGTTTTTTGAGGGAAAAGCGGAAAAAAAACCCTCCCATGGTACAGTGGACAGCACGGTCTTCCCTGCCAACATGCATGCAATAGTCTGCATTTCAAACTTCCCCATGGATCACTTTTGCACTGGCAGCCCTTATCATGCACTTCTGTACCCTTCTCTTTCTCCACCTCCTTCCATGACACCTTCATTCACCCTTATCACCCCCTTTACCTGTTACCTCAAATGTTGCTGAACCGATTCATAAACACTCTCCTTCTCTCCCAATATCCCTTTTCTGGGGACCACTGCTCCAGCAGTGCCTGGTACAAATTCCTACCACTCTCTCAATCCTCTAGTCTCCTCATTTTCATTACATCCGTTTCACACCCTTCAATGCCACCTTCCAGTGAATATCTCATTCCGTTCTTCATCACCTCCTTGAGGACAGGCACTCTTGAATCCCCACAATCAAAGTATCCCATCGGCAAGTTTTAGATAATCCTTCCAGTCCTCTACTGTCATCTAACTTCTCCTAATTCAGCACCTCTAGTGGTGTCACCTGCCACTTTCAAACCGCATGTTTCATCAATTCTGCTCCTGAAATCCCAATTCTTCATTCTTCATTCCAGACTCCTTGACCAACTGCATCCTCACTCTTCCTTCCGAAATCTCCTTGTATTTCTCCCACTGACCTTAACCCTACTTTGACAAAGCTTTTGAATCCATTGCTCCCAGTATTGCAGAGTTGCGCTTGGTTATTTTCCAGTCAATACCTTCTTAGCTTCATGCTTATGTCTTCTAGCTCCGTTCTTCTCCTGCCTTCTATCTGCCACAATCTTGGCTATTATAAGTTTACTAGCATGCTGCTTCATCCTCCATTCTGTGTCCAATACATGCGATTTGTAGGCCACTGCACCACTGTGCATGGCAAAAACTCGGCTCCTTCCTTGTGGATTATTAAATATTATGGAATCAAAAAACGGGGGTGCCTTTCAGGCACCGACATTGATTTTTTGAGAAAAGCTAAATAAAAAGTAAATTTACATAAACTATCTATGGAGTAACAGGGAGTAACCGGGTGAGACAAGAAAAATAATCGTGACAGAGAGTCACCACAGTCCTGTGATATCCCGTGCCAGTCACAAGAAATCAATACAATTCAACTTAGTATTACATTTGGGCAAATAAGGTGAAACTACTACCATAAAAGGAAATTAAAATTGTATGCAGCGGCGTATATAAGGACGATACTTCCGTAAACTACAGCCTCATAATGTCTTTGTTGTTGTCACAAAGCATCAGAGACGGAGTGACTAAGCGGAGCAACGGCGCAAGCGGCAGAGCAGAGCGACTGAACAGGTGGTAGAGGCAGAGCAACTGATCGGAATGTGGACAGACTGGTCCCAAGATAATGACAGAGAGGTCAAGATAAGGGACCAAGTAGTGGGGGGCTGGCTTTATATACACAATCCAATCTGCGAGAAATGACGATGTAATACTGTACAGTTTGAGAATAAAGAAGGTGGCGGAAGCTGGTAGAAGGAGAAGGGTAACTGATGGATCAGTAATCGATGAGGGTTTGACAATGGTGGGACGT
>MU795306.1:0-30827 GCA_027886305.1 Lentinula aff. lateritia | reverse complement strand
AAAGTCTCAGCAAACTCTGGTAGAGAATTTTTGGAGAGTTTTGTACCTAATCTCTTCATATTCACTACAACATTAGGGTTTCATCCCCGCAGTGAGTGGGATATTATACTGGAAACCTGGGGCATTGTGGGCTATTGTGGGCTACTGTGGGCAGCCAACTGCAGTCAACAACGTAGAATACTACATGGAAAAATCATTGGCAAGTCTACCAGAAAGCGTACGGAAAGATATTGAGATCCGATAAGATGTTACATAAGAAGAGATAACTCACGCCAACATATCCAGAGCAAGTGAGGCCGCTACAACAGGAATCAGTAGGAAGCACTGAACTGCACTGAGTTCCCGCAACACCACATACGCCTGGCGTGGGCAAACATTCCTTGAGATATATCAAGAAAAAAATCAAATGGGAGTCATGAACAGACATACCACAAGGGGTACTCCAGCAGCACAAGAGAGTCCCTCGCAGCAGGCATCACTGTTGTTAGTACAAGGCTGGTAAATTCCAGTACACCGAGGTTGAATGAGTGCAGAGGCCAAAGAAACAGAGACGATCGAGACAGATACAAGGATTTCGCTGATGAAGCGCATTTCAAAAGGGTAATAGGAGTATGGTGGAAGAAACTGGCGCTCTTTTTATACCGTAGCGGAGGGAAGGTGACTCTGAATGATGATGAGTGTTGAATGACAGGCTTGACGTGAAGTACCTATACATATAGTTAAAAACCGGTGAAGGCGGTAGAAAACAGTGTGCTCACCAGTTCCGCCAATTCTAGACCTCCAGAGCGGCAAGGATTGAAAAGAACATGACGTTCATTCTAGCAGCACTGTCCATGTCTAGTTCCAGACGTGAAACAAAAAAAGGGCTGAGGCATGAATCAGAAGACTGTTGAAGGATCCTCCTGAATAAGTGCATTCACAGGACAAATGTTTTGAGAACGCAGAGAACGCCAGATGCACTTGTGTATCTTTTGGCATGACCTGGCAAGGTGCACAAGTTCATGGATTATTGAAAGTCTTCCGTTGTTGCAAGCCCCGCCATGGCCGTGAAATTGAAAAAACAAAATATCCACCCTGTGCATGTTATTGGCAGATTTTTGTGATTAAAGTTGTACCAACCCGGGACGGGGAGGACTACTTCTATATAGTCCTGAAAAGTGATTGAGCGTCGCCAGGATTCCTTTGGGGTCAGTGAACGGCATTAGGCGGCGGGCCAAGTCACCGCTATTTATCCGGTATGACGTCGACGATATTTCCGGATTTTAAACCTTTACCATGACCACTAGGCTGACTGATTTCAAAGTTCTCGTCTTCGATGTCTATGGCACATTAGCAGTACGTGGTTTCTATACAATCTGTTGACGGCCCCCCAGGCTGAATAATTATTATGTCGTGCTACAGGACTGGGAAACAGGGATTTTCCTAGGGCTCAAACCGATGCTCTCTAGGTATTCCACATCCTCAAGCTGGTCGCGTAAACAGGTGCTTGAAGCTTTCAGCGCTGTCGAATCCGATCTTCAGGCCAAGTATCCCCATTTACTCTACAGCGATCTTCTTGCGAAAGTACACGAAGTCATGGAGGAAAGGCTCAAAGCAGGATTCGGACTTTCTCTAGAGACCACCGTTGACAGTGATTCATCATCTCTCCCTATCAGCTCGGGCTCATCTTCTTCAAATCAGTCAGTTCTTGCCGATGAACATGTCGAATTTGGGCAGTCAATCAAGGATTGGCCGATTTTTCCTGATAGCTTTGCCGCACTACACACACTTTCTAAACACTACAAGCTCGTTGTACTGTCTAACGTCGACCGCACCTCGTTCGCACACACGCTGGCCAAATTGTCTGAAGGGGATTCTACCGACTTTTCTCCAGAGACTTACTCGCCTCCCGAATCACAGGAATATTGGTATCCTCAGCGTAACCGAAAATCAAAATCGCCTTTTACATTAGTGCTAACTGCTCAGGATGTCCAGAGCTACAAACCGGCATTACATGGGTTTGAGGTTGCTCTAGATGTCATACATCGGGAGGCAGCATTGCTTAACACTCCCAAGGATCAGGTACTCTGGGTTGCTCAAAGCTTGTTCCACGATATCGAACCAGTTAGTCGTCTTGGAGTGACCAGCGTTTTCATAAATCGCGAAGGAGCTACCATGGGCTTTTGCACAGGATCAGAGCCGATTCACGCATGGCAATTTGTAAATCTTGGGAAGATGGCCGAAGCTGTAACCAAGGTGTAGCATTTATCGGTATAGCTCTATGATCGTCCTTTTGGGAAAAGAATGGACTTATCGGCTGGTAGGAAGGTACACAAGTGGTTATTGTCACAACTAAAAGCTTACACTCCTTATTATGACAAAAATCCAGAAAGCTGCCCTTAAAATGAAGCAAAATGGCGGATCATTCACTCATGCAACTCCTTGACGAGGTTCGCACTGAATGGTCGTGATTGACAGGACAGGCTAAGCAAAGGTAGTCAGTGCCAATCATAAATCATAATCATAGAGAGTTGGATGCCTCTCGAATTGGGCACAAGCAGAGAAATCGGCTTATATACAAAATTGGATGATCCATGATCATAGGCAGGAGTAGTGAGCGATTAGCACGGCTGGCCGTGAAGAGCCGTCTTGGTGGACAGCGCGCGAAATTTGCCTATTTCGTCCGAATAACAGATCCAAACCCGAGGAGAATACATTCCTTGTCCTTATATATTTCTGGAAAATGGCGGTCATCACACAGGGTTGAATTTTACCGTGCAGAACGTCTGATTTGACCAAAATTTGACCGTAAGATATCTCACCTGTATCTCACTTCGCTGGAGGGCGACCTTGTTCTCTAACAGGCAAGCGAGTCCATATTTATGCGAGCAGGTCATAAATGCCAACGAGCAGCAACGAGCAGGCAACTCACGTCGATGTCATGACGAAGCAGAGGTTCAGAATCACTGATCTTAATCGTATGTATAAACGTGGCTATAACGTGGCAATGCGGCAAGGAATGTCCAGATCAACGAACAATCTTGGACGCAAACTGTCACCAGTGCTTCATTGGTTCCGGGAGTGCTTCGCTTTCAAAATATCCTTTTTTGCTCTTTCAATACAGCCAGCGTTGAATTCCAATCCCAATTGTACATTTTGGGAGCATACACAGCCCGAAAAACCAAATGTCCTTTTTGGTAAAATATACCGAGAACACCAACATCTTCAGCGCCTCAGCGATATAATCATCGTTCTTTCTGGCCAGTCGAAGGACTTTCCTGAGTCAAATCTCATTCTGGACATATGTCAATTCTTGATTAGGGCAATGAACCGGCACAACTTCACTCCATTCATACGCCGTCCTCGAGGTTACCGAAACTGATAGGAACATTGGAGATCGGTGATAAAAAGTCTAACGATGGGACTTCTATGTTCAATTTGTTCGCTAATCATGCCAATCCTCAATGGACCTTGAAAAGGCTGGCTGCTTCTCTCGGTTTCCTTCCAGAATCCTCTCTCTTATGCGACCTGTATCCTCATATGAAGGAAATACTATCGACCAGTATACATTATACGAACATCGTATAAGAGGGCTCTCGACTGCCATCTGGCTGACGCAGATACAGCCCTTTCCTCTAGGAGCTTCCCCTAGAGAACCACGCATCCTTCGAGCCTACCGTGCAATTGCCACACTTCTGACAACCAACTCCATTGACGAAGGCCCTATCACAGTCACTGGTGCGCCCGAAGTCGATGCCTCCCTACGCGTGACGATAGTAGCCCCTCAGTTTCTCAATCCTGTCTCTGGGTCCACGCGCGCGCATTTTCGTAAAATTGGCGACCAGAAGCCTTCAATATCAGTTGAAAAAATATCAGTTGAAAATACTGAATCGCGTGCAATGCAGGACGTTCCCGAATTTGCCCAGTATGTTTCGTCCCTATGATATTGGTCTAATTTTGACATTTTATATTATATAGACACGGTCCCGCACCTATTGATATAGTGAAGCACAGTGCGGACATTTTTCAAAACCTATTGCACGGATCACAGACCTCAACTTCTGGCCCGGAGAGCTTGAAGATATTCCGCCTCATCTTGAGCCGCTGTTGCATGGAGGTGAAAGCCCGCCTAGATGCAGCCCAGTTTCTTCTCCATTTCTACGGCGCTATGACCCTCACCAGTGTTTTCAGAGGCTGGTCTCCTCGGCCTGAGGATGTGTTGGAGTCTCGTGATCCCTGGGAGGTAGTAGAAGATCTGTGTCTTGTGCATGAATTGCAACAAGAACGCATCCCGGTGCAGTCGATCAATGGCCAAATGCGTTTCCATTTCGGAGTTGAAACCGCTACTCGTTGGATGGGAACCTTGCGCAAAACACTCGAGGAATTAGTGGACGCCACGAATCGGTATGCCTTGAACGATTCATCAGGACCCCATCTCACTAGAATGGCCAAAGCGATGAGAACACTAGCACATCTTTTAAATACCCAGTCTATTCAAAAAATTTTCAATTCACGGTCTCTTCAAACACAATTGGACATGCTGCGTAAAAGGAGATCTCATTTTTCGATTGATGCAGTGCCAGCCGGCTCGGTTTCGAAATTTATTGGTAAGATGTGACTTCGGTCTATCACTGAGATTTGTAGAAGATTTTATGCGAAACTGACACAATTCTGTAGAAGACGAACGTCAAATCGGCGAGACAGCAGGACATCATGTACTGCGTTATCTTTATTCATTGGTTTCGTGGTATAAGGCGGCCACAGTAGATCTTCCCAGCCTCATGACGCGCTTAGCCAATAGTCCTCCAGTTCTATACATCGTACGGGTTCCAGTTTTACGCCCTCAGGCAAGGCTAAAAATGCACTCTCCTATCTTCATCGCCAGAGAGGAATTAAATCGGTTTCTTACCTCGGGAGATATAGAATATGCTTACACATCAAGGGAGCTGCAGAAATTTAATACCGCACTCGATGAACTTTTCGCGAGGAGACCGGCAGTATCTTATCCTACTTCGTCCGCATCACCAAATGGAACCCCTTCGGAGGATTTTCCCGGAAGCGTCCATTCAGTAGGCGTTGCGCTCGCTGTGATGAACGGCGACTCATCTTCCAGCTCCCCTTATCCGACGTCTCCTCATTGGGTCCCCACGGAGACAAAGCCTCGGAAAGCTCGAACGATTTTGTCTTCCGTCCACTCGAGTCAAAGCTCTCCCGAATACCTGGTTAGGCCCTCTCATGGGGGTTTCGCCACATCTTCTAAACGATGTTGCTATTGCTGCAGTCTTTTAGACGAGATTCTTTCTTCATCTGCTCATAATTCTTCCAGTCCTGATAGTTTTTCAGAACCAACTGCGCCGTTCAAAGACCACTATGGGATTGTCGTCCCTTGGACTCCACCTCCCCTTGGATACGGACTCGGCATCAAGACACTGGCGCTGTTAGAACGCGAACTGACTGCCCTATTATTAGGAGGCATTCTTAAAAATCTAGATCATGTGTTTTCGACAACTAATGAGGCTAGAGCACATCTTGACGATGACATGTTGGCCTCTTACTCTGGATCTTCTCACTCTCAAATACCCGGCCGCCTGCAACGTTCCTCTAGGCTACCTACAGTATTCGAGGTCTCAGAAAGTAGTCGTCGCAATAATAGCCACTCACTCACCAACGGGGAGCGCTCCCATCAATAATAACTTCGTTCCTCTCAATTTCTGCTTCTTGATCCGGACGTTTGTTCGATGCTTCCTTGTTGTATATCGATCGCTTCATCACTGTAGCTCTATCTTGCGTTTTCGAACTTTCTTGTACATGGCATTGCTATGCAGTACTTCGATGTATCCAACATCTCCTGAACTTTTTGCCTAACTTTCTTACTTCAGTCATGTACAGTACTCATCGACATAATACTGGACATCGTCTTCCATTCAATAATTGGCGAAAAGATTTTCAGTTAATTATTCATGTGTAGTTCATTACTTATGTATCTGTATTCTGGTATTAGTGTACATGTTTCATCTGTCTTTGGTTCACAATCATGTTTTCTTCCGTTTTTCATCAGCTATCAGATCCACGAGCGGAGCTGTTGATCCCACCAGGTTAATTCATGCTGTGCCCACGGAAGCACACATGCCAACCCTGTGCCAACCTCTTGTAGGAGGAGGTCAAATTTCAAGGTCCATATTTCTGAACTCAGCTGTTATCAAACATGCCTACTCCTCGCTATCATCCTGTTCGATAGTTAGAGCTCAGAAACAATCAGAATCCAGGAAGTTGTCAACCATTTCCAACAGTACGAGGCAGTTCGAATACAACTCTACCACAGATTGTCACCTGCACATAAATGCCTCGAGGGCCTTTGCCCTTTTTCGTCTCGTACTCAGGAAATTTGGGAACAGAGTCATTAGCATGTCAGAGCGATAGGCACCGTCATATCTTTGAATGTCAACATACCAATGACCAAAACGAGAAAGGACTCACTGTTGTACACGCCACGGAATAAAGATTAGAGCATCGATTGATGACGGGAACGATTACTGATGAGAGATGTACATTTTTGTCCCTTCTCGTCCATGTACGTGATGAAAAGAGATGTAGTAAAAACATCATGAGGAGGGCATCGTCAAGAGTATCAAAAAATTATTCATCCCAATGGCTTTCGCGGAGTGCAAATATGGCGAAAGAAGCTGTGAGATATCATTGAAATTTCACTGATCATCCTACTACTAAATGTAAGGTAATACATACCCAACATGTGTATGTTAGTCCAATGTGCACAGGGAATCTACCCAGCCTCATCCACTCCCCAAAATTAACAAAACACACAAGTCATGCCGCAACACCCACAGAGACCGATAGTAATCCACCATTGTTCCACAGAAGACTCTAGAGTCTAAGAAAACGCCACCGAGCAGCCCGCATTCCGAATGCGAACACACTGGTCACTGGTGAATTACAATGGGTCAAAGAAAGGCTAAACAGGCTGTTTCCCTAGTTTAGGATATAACCTTTCCTTGATCTGCCAGGGAGTGTTGTAGTACATTCGCTTCTCAAAGACATAGTACTCCGTAAGTTGGCGTTTTTCAGCAGGTATGCGACGCCCTTTTTTTGAGGCGCCTGGTTCGGGAGTATGTAACGCATTTCCTTGAGCGTCGTATACTTCAAGGCTCTGTTCACGGACGAATGATTGAGCTATTGTATCGCAGCGAGAATATAAAAACTATAGACAGACCTGCTCGGTCTCGAACCTGACTAGAGCGTTGACCAGCAGACGGTTTCCGTATGGAGGTGGTGCCGGGCCGAGATGGCCCTCTGTGCTTCTAATGGAGATGATTTTCGCTGGAGAGACCTCGCGGTGAAGGGTCCAGATGTAGTTATTTGTCTTGCCTTTCTTGACGAGTTTCTCTACCTCTTGATAGAATGGTGGTTGTGTCAATCTTGAAAGTTCCTCCTTGTCGTGTCTGTTGATGATATCAGCAAGAAATGGCTGGATAGGTTATATCACGATACGAACTTTGCCAAAGCCTGCTGCACCGAGATATAGTTTTCGAGTAATATTTTTCGCAGTGGCGCTATCCAGGAGGTAGGTTTGGTTGACGACGAGGTGCAAAGATGTAAAGGCATGCAGAGCGTCCCCATAAAACCCATACTTTGAGTGTCAATGCCCGGAAGGCTGTCGTAAGAGACTAAACGCATCATACTAGAGATTGCGATGTTCAATTCAAGTATTATGAATCATAACATATCCGAGCATACCTGAACAAGCTCTTCCCTTTGTTCTTCTGGTTTGACAGCCATTGCGAGAGCTGCTCTTTTACACTTGAAAACTTGGATTTTGACCACGGCGCGGTAGCATACGGAATTGCAACATCTGTATTGCAACATTATTTTACGAGGCATCAAAGGAAGTTTGAGATAATGCGCACCAAGAGTGTCGACAGGATGAGCCCATATATCAATCCCCTGATTTTGACCGACGACTTGGGCACGACGAATGAATTTGAGCTGGGCTTCTTCCGAATAACTGTCTAAATCTATACTGTCGTTGGCTGGTCTTCGCCTCCTCGTGGCTGTCGTATGCGCAGCTCGAGCTTGAATAGCATTTACGGGGACGACACGCGAAAGGAAAGACAAAGACTTGTTATGACGAAAACATGATATTTTTCGGGAGACCACCGCTAGGTTCATGGAAAACTGTGCGATTTCGGCCGAAGCTTGTGAATGTTTTCGGCATCCGCTTTGTCAGCACATTTCGGAGCTGCCGGCTTGCGCAAGCCAACTGCGAGAGAGCATCTTTTTCTTCTACTACCACCACTAAATATGCCTGTAAGTCTTCTCTTCTCCGCTTTTATCTGGAATGTCAAGCTCATCACAAAATTTTTTGCTCTCAGCGTCAATCTCGCGGTCGTTCATCTGTTTCTTCGCGCCCGGCTCCCGCGCCAGCCCAATCTAGAAGCGCACATACTGCAACTGCACCTGCAGGATACGGCTCAGCTGCTCACCCCCCTGCTCCAGTTAGCCAGGCTCCTACTGCACCAGCAGCTACTTCATCCGGACCCGGCATGCTCGCTCAAATGGCCGCCACTGCAGGATCCGTCGCTGTTGGATCAACCATTGGACATGGTCTCTCGAGTATGCTCTTTGGTGACTCAAGCACCTCTGCGGCACCTACTTCGGAAGCTACGCAGGCTCCTCCTGCCCTTAGAAATCAGTCGGGGGTGAATTGCGAAGTTCAAGCAAAAGGTGTGTTACCTTATAGCCTCGTAAATGCTCAAGTTGTTTTTATGCACTGGATTTTCTCAGATTTCACTCAATGCCTCGAGAAAGCCGATCTACCTTCGTGCACTTGGTATCTCGAGCAACTAAAGGCTGTCCGTCTACCCCATCTTCTGTATCCGATTTACCTGACTCTTCTTTGTAGTGCCAAGCTGCTGCTGCTCCTTATTGAGAGTTTCCAAAGTTATTCCTGTAGACGCCGTTGTTTGTACATCGCTATAGCTGCATTTGACAATACCAGTAACATGTGCCGTTGCCGTTGCACTCCTTTTTCTGCTCATGTTCTCCCTGTGACAGATGCTCGTGTACTGGAGATTGAAACCGCATGTACTAATTATGGCAAAATTCTGCAAAGACAAATTTTCAAAAATTTTAGATTACGAACTTTCAGGCTTTCGATCCAATCAACGCAAGTTATGGTGATGCATAGACTCAGAGCCATATATGTCCAAGCCTGGGCCACCTTTGCTCTACGACAATCTTGTTCCGTCCAATAATCCATTTGTATTGCTTAACATTACATGAACAAGATACAGCAATGACTGTCACTAGAGGTGAAATCTGCGGTGTACAGTTGCCAGTTGTAGAGAAATACGACCTTGTTTCGCTATCAATACACAGTCCATTCAATCCAGATAAAGAGGAGGGGCATCATAGTGATCCAAATAACCAGCAGGTGGGGGAACTGTGGATTCGCTGCGTTAAACATCGTAAGATTTCGACGACATAAGGATCAAACATACTGCACGAGCAGGTTGAGCTTTCCATACATCTTATATTAGTTCTCTTCGCCGAACGAATCTAAAAAGTGAAATATAATCAAAATCAAGAAAACCTACTGTGTTCGGGGGGAGTCCGACGTTGGAGATTACCCTTCTTATCCATAGACGTCAGTTGATCGTAGAATGCGTTGACTGGGCTTCGGTATTCTCCGGGTTCTCCTTCACCATTCAGATGACAGCCGTCAAGCCTGATCTACCATTTGTGTGGCCGTTCTCAAAGTAAGAAATCATCTTCTTGTCGTCTGCTAGGAACCAGTGAACATATCAATGATAGCTCAGGCTGTTATGACTAAAAGCATACCAGACAAGGCCTGCTCCGCTCTTGGACGGTGAACGTGGTCTATAGGAAGCAAACAAAAAAAGAGTTAGACAGTGGGTCGAATAACAAGATTCAAATGCATGTTGGCGAGAGGTACCCTTACCTGATGGACTAGACTGCACAGAGACGGGGGAAAAACCCTCGGTGACTCGGGCTGCGAGAGCGTTGCCCTCTGAAATAGGGACGGCGAGCACAGAAGCCATCCAAGCGGCAAAGAAAGCAGTGAGAACGGTACGTGAATGGACCATTGTACAACGAAGCTGTAGTATGAACTGGAATGAGGTTGACGGGCACTGGAATTGTTGATTTTTGTTTGGGTGTTGAAGTTTGAGGAGACCAGCTCTAGGGGATTATGGATAGGGCTGCCCCAGGGCTGCCCTCCCTTGATATACAAGTATGCCCTCCGCTCAAACTGATTTGTAATGATGTGAGAAGAAGCGATGGGAATAAACTGGGAATAACAGCTCAGGAAGCTGGCGATAGTCCCGACGGACAGCGGCAGGTCCATTGCGCCCCGCAGGGGTATGAAGTAAAGCTTACGACCGGGAAAGAGACGTAGCCAGTCACAGTGACGATCAGTGACCTGATCAGTGACTGGTGACGGCTGTATCTCATCTCTCGTTCGTTCGCCCCGAATCTCTTTCACGAGGGAAGTTAGTTTTCATTCAATATTCTTGACTGTGTGAGATTTCCTTGGCCTTCTATCTCGTTGACCCGCTTTCCCTTTGGAGCGCGTGGCACCGTCGGGTCGATGTAATGACATGGGGACACTGCATTCCATCAGGTCACATCCCGTCACATCCCGTACAGCAATTCCAATGCAATATAAAAGAAACAAGGCTCCTTCTTTACTTTCCTGAGCTGGTTCTCCTCATATCGCGTACGCAAAAACGAAAACTCTTTGGCCGAACCCCTCACATACTTCTCGAAATCCTGTTTTTCTTTCTAATCCACGATGGTTCATTCACGTATCGTACTCATTACTTTTCTCACTGTTGGGACGGTGTCCGTCCTCTCTGCCCCTGTCCTTGACCTTCCTTCCGCTCCTGTTGTGACCCGAGGAATCGACAAAAACTGGCCCCCAAATCCTCCTCCTGAGCAACAGTACGGCGACGGAGATGTTGCATACGACACAAAAGGTAACCATTGATCCTTCCGAACTCTTCATAATTCATGTTTCACGTCTGAGTAGACTCTGCCAAAACCCCCAAAGCACAAGGTTTGTTTTCTTCACAGCTGCCAGTGGAATTGAATCATAATGACGCGTTTAGTCACCTTGGCCCGCCTCATTTCCAAAACTCATGAGCTATGGGCCACTAGCCAACGTAACGGAAGTATCTCGCAGTCTTTGTTGAAAATTGAGACAGAGCTTAACGAGCATGGAAGTTCTCTTACTACAAGTCGGATGGCGGCGATGGAATTTCAACTCGACACCATCGAACTGCAGCTCCATAATGACGAAAGACTGCGGAAGTCTAGTCAGCAAAGTGAACAGAAACGAGTTCGTAGCGTTACCGATGGACGAATTTTCAATGACCTAACGTAAGGCCGTAGACTTTAAGGTGAGTGAAGTTACTATATTTTCTAGTTCCCAATTCTCTACTACTCATCAGATTCCTACGGTTGACATTGGATGATGATGAAGAGCAGATATTGGCGATCAAACGGGACTCTAGGGTTCTGGGTGCACTGCAGGGGCTTGGCGTTGGACGAACGTTGTATCCAAGAGAGTTGCTGTGTGGTCAATAAATTCATATTTTTTTCATGCCTTCGAACTTGAGGCAGGTCAATGCCGCGTCTACGTTAATGAGCATCGACGTTGTACAGTAGGGAGCTCGCTCTATGATCATCGTGATTTCTTTGTTGCGTCCTTCAAGTACAGTCCCTCAGGGTCCATCGTGGAATTCACTGAGGCCAGGGTAGTGCCGTTAGGGTACGTTTAGGCCTGTTTAAGAGGTTCAGGCGGTTCCCTGCGGTTCCAAGCTACATTGGATAATTTAAGCAAACCCAATTTGTGATAGTCCCAAGGTGATAAGTACATATGTACCATTGTTTCATTCATTTCCTCCAGCTATTCGGAATTCCACTCTCTTGCGGTTACGACCTGTTACGACCTGACTTGACCCGGACAAAATGCAGTCGGAACCAGGTCTCCCCCTGGTCGGAACATTGAACTGTATACAATATAACCCAGCCCTGACTTTTTACACTGTCAGTGCAGCGCGGTGCAGCAATGTAGTCCTGTGCAGTCCCTTACCACCACGATTTTCAATATATTACATTATATGTATACACGACATTGTGGGTCCGCAAAAGAGATATAGAAGTAGCAGAGAAAACATTTGCAGTCAATCATGTCCCACTACCATATTGCACATCACCTAGAACACCCAGAACGCTCTGTTGATTCGACTCTCCGTCAATCGAGGTCCCCGCCATAGTAGGAGGAAGGGGAGCGACGGTGTGAATGACTTTGATTCTGTTGACTTTGTCCGTCGTTACCGTGACCTTGCTGACTGTTTTGACTTTGATGTCCATTCTGACTCGGACCTTGCTGACCATCCTGACCTTGAGGGTGAAGATATTCGTGAGTAGCACGACGGGCATATCCATTAGGTCCGCCGGGTGGTCCACCTGGTGAGATATATGCGTTAGATTTACTAGATCAGCGGGTAGTTATACCACAGGCTTACCTCGATGTCCTTGAGGTCCTTGAGGCCTTTGAGCGTTTGAAGAACCGTGTTGTTGTTCACCTGTTCAAAGATATGTGCGCTGAGAAATACAGCCATCAAACAACAGCAACGCGACAAAGAATTACCTCCTGCAGGTCCACTGGCATGTTCTTCGCTTCCCAGACCATGATGGTGGTGATGCTTGTGAAGCCCTTGAGAAGAAACAGTCAGCAACGATCAATAAGTTAGAATCGAAGAAAACACCATGTTCATTTCCTTCTCCTTGACTTTCCGGAGTTCTCTGTCCCTGTGGCTTCATCCCACCATTTCCAGGAGGACCTGAGTCAAAACGAAAAAAAAAAAAGAAAAAAAAAAGTCAGTAAAACACGAGGAAATCAATTCGAAAAGGGAAGACAAGAAAGGAAAGATAGTACCTTGTTCACCATGACCCTCATCTCCGCCTTGTTGACCTTGCTGACCACCCATTTGATCTTGAGAAGGTGATCCTTGAGGTGATTGCCGACGTCCGAAGGTTTGGTGAGCAGGCTGAGGCCCACCCGGTCCGGCCATGTCTGGGGGAGGCGCGTCTTGTTGCATGCCTTGGGGTCCACCAGGAGGGCCTTGAGTGTGTTGACCCATCGGAGGAGGGCCCTGCGGAGGACCCTGCTGTCCAGACATCTGACGACGCCCGAAGTGAGGAGGACCTTGTTGTCCTCCAGGTGGACCTGGTGGGGGACCTGGTGGGAACATGCCTCCAGGAGGCGGATGAGGTCCAGGACCTCGCATGCCAGCACCAGGAAGGCGCATGCCTTCAGGTCCATCGTGCGAAATTCCGAACTGTCCACCGAGGTGGGGGGGACTGTGGAATCCAGGAGGGCCAGCAGGTTCCTGAGGTCCTTGACCGGGAGTACCAGGAGGACCACCTGCCAGCGGATCTGAAGAAGAGGAAAAACAGGGAAATGTTACCGGAGCAAAGGAAGCGAGCTGTAAATCCGGAAACCAACCTTGAGATTCTTGGCCTCCGAAGCTGCCTGGGGGAGGATGAGGACCTGGAGACAACATAGTCAGACGAAAGAAAGAGAACGAGTCAAAAAGTCGGATACTGACCTTGTGCTTGAGAAGGTTGTTGACCGAAGGCACCTGAAGGATCTTCAGGTCCTCGAGCAGCGAGAACGTTGGCGAAGCTTTCACGAACAGGAGCTGCGAGCACAGACGCAGTTCCGACAGTGAGGAGAGTAGTGATAACGGCACGAGAATGAACCATTGTAAATTTCAGCGACAGTAGGAGAGGAAATGCAGGGTTGTATCAGATTGTGAGGGGCGCACGGCACCGAAGATGTTCGTTTTGGCGTAAAGTAAGTGATGAGACCAGCTCTGAGGATTCGAAAGACGAAGTGAGGCCATCCTTTATACCTCCCAGGACAAGCAACGCGCCCCGAAAACTGCTTA
Source organism: Lentinula aff. lateritia (assembly GCA_027886305.1). Classification (NCBI taxonomy): domain Eukaryota; kingdom Fungi; phylum Basidiomycota; class Agaricomycetes; order Agaricales; family Omphalotaceae; genus Lentinula; species Lentinula aff. lateritia. The sequence continues at coordinate 16,854 of MU795306.1, read as the reverse complement.
TCGGAATGATACAGCCGGAAAAGCGATGTTACTGCGTATCGCAGGCCGAGCGAAAAGCCTCTATCGACGCTAATTTTGGAAATTCGGACCTGCACTGAGGTGGAGCTATGAGCTGCGGTCTGATGAAATTTTGAGGGGAACCGGACAAAAAAAAAGGTAATATTGACCTGTGTGACTGTTCTTGGATATGCGAACTCATGCACTGCGTATACCAGTTAATACACCTACAGATCTCTTGCAATTCACGAATCACCTTCCTGTTTGTTCGTGGCGCTGGCCCGATTAATCGACTGATATTCGGCCCCACCCAGGTACAGGCGGCCGATGTTGAAAAATTTCCCAAATAGACAATAGGCTGTGTCTCTCGGCTACGGAAAAGTAAGAGGGTGCTACTGCTAGAGAGGACCATTCACGTCCCCGGCTATTATCTCCATGACGTCTCATATTTAATGTCTCGCGGCTAGCGCAACCCAAGTCCTCTGACATCTGGGTGAAGGGGGTCGAGAGGGATTACAGGAAGTCAGATCTTGCCTAGTTGGTCTGGGGTTGTTCGAGTTCAGATACATCGGATGATGACACTAGGTGGTACTACAAACTACTTTGACCCCTGCAGACTACCGTGATTTAGCGAATGACTTGTTCTCCAGCAAACTTGATACAGTTATTCTCTTTGGGTAATTCGCTGCGCCTCCATCATGCGAACGGGCACCCTGACTGGAGTGTACCGCTGCCTGCCGTGTCGAACCATCTCCAGAAGGAAGAGAAGACGAAGAATCATCACTGTGCTCAAGAGCGGTAGTTGCATTTGTCTTCACTGCCCTCAGGCTAGCGAGTTCCAAGGCCTTCATCATCTCACCATATGTCTGCGTGTTGTAATTCCCAATAATCTTTTTCGCCGCCATATACTCTAGCAAAACACGGAAATAAAATGATTCCTGATCGTCCGTGTCTGTTTTCTCTGGTCCCGTCTGTGCCTTGATCTCCGTAGATGGGATATCCTTGAACTGAACCAGAGACTGAGAGCAGCCGGTTAAACGAGCAAAGAACGAAGTCTTAGAAGTCCCCAGGTGTTGTTCAAACTTTCGCAGATCGAAGGAGGGATACAACCTGGAACTGCGCATCCAGTAGAAACGTCTGTTGTCTGTAGATCGACCATTCTTTGGAGGCTTTAAATTTTGCACGACCCTCTCGTTATCCACAAGCCCGAAACAATACAAGGACCCGAAACACAGAAACGTCGTCTTCCTATCTTGGGGTTGGACGTCGGCCAACGGGACGCATCGCGCCCTTCTCTGAAAATCCCGGAACCCCCAACTGAGCATCGAAAAGCCCCGAATTTGAATTGAGTTTCTGAGGGTTTCCAATGATTCCTTGATGAGTGGTTTGTTATACGTTGCCAGCATCCCTTTTGAGTGGAGGTAGTCTAGAATAGCGAGGATGTACGAAACCTCGCTGTCGATGGTGACGGTTGCATGGGGATCCATAGGAGCATATTCGCGCAGCGCCTTTTCTAGATCCGCGATACTCATCAGGAAATCGACCAGAGTTATCCCAGAGTCGTGTCCCTGAGGAGGAGACCAGGAATTGAACTTGGTACAGTTGGGCATGATCGATAGTCGGTGGTACTTTCCTGGCGAGGGTCCAGCGAGGGGTCTCTTTCGAAGGTTGGTACGAATGACCGTACCCGACCGTACCTTGTGTGCCAGTAGGAGACATACTATTGCCATCACTAGCAGTCGTTGTCGCCGTCGTCGAAACTCCAAAACAATGGTTCGAACCGATACAGATAACCAACACCCCCTGGCCCGATTTCGTCGTTGTGTGTGTCTGTGGATCGTAGAACGCGACTCGGAAGAGGAATCCGGAGTATTGGGACAATATGCATGTCTCGAATTGGAGTTTGGATGGCTGAAGGATTCCTGTAGGTACTGGGGTGGCTTCGGCAAACTTACTGACGGAGTTGATCAGGAGAGCAAGGTAGAAAAGGGAGAGGAAGCGAAGGTGACAAGGCTGATCGGTCGAAAGATAACATCGGTGGCGACTGAAAGACGACGAAAGAGCAGCAATATGTGATGATTCGTAAACAGTGATCATAAGCGTGTGTTGATAGCAAGAGCAAGGACAGTGGATGTTACAATTCTTGACCAGCAAAAAAATACCCTAATCCGTGTTCGAGATCAACGAGAAGAGGCTAGCAGATACTGCGATTCAAGTCTTGAGTCAACTAGAGAAAAAAAGACTACTTAGCATAACATACCGAGCGGACCAGCGCCGTCGAAGGATATCTTTTGTTTTGTGCAGGAGGGGAATTAACGTTGTCACGGGTTATAGGCTTGATGAGGAGGGTCATTTATAGTAATGAAGCTGACGAAGCGGTTTAAGAACGATTACGTGTGCATAAAGCATAAATCTCGATTCTCAACGTACTCGTTTTGATTACCTTGAAGATAAGTTTCGTTTTCGCTGGAAGCTACTTCACTTAGCGAGCATGCTGGCCAACGGGTGCATACAATTGGAACGGTCATTACAAACAACGGACATTGACTAATTCATTGCAACCATCAATCCAAATCATACCCATAGGCACGACGACGATATGTGCCGCCCGAATTCCCTTCGACGAGACCTGACGCGAGGAAAAACCCAATCAGAATCGAAGGAGGATACGTATGCACTCTATGAATTACTGAAGATCGACAATATTGACTCACCTTGTCGAACTTGTCCAATCTCTGTGTCGTGTTCACCAGAAACTCCGCGTGAAGTAGGATGTCCAGGCGCCGCACGAGTTTGTTGTTCGCCAGGCTTAAGCTTCCTGTTGTTTATGAAAAAGATAGAAAAGTCGAGCATATACGCGAAGTATGAATTATTATTCTTGGTAGTGGAAACGTTGATCAAGAACTTCTGCTGTTCTTCGCTGTTGAGAAACTTCCAATTGTTTGGATCCTTGACAAATGTGATCTTTGCTCGGTGAGAAGTATCTGTGATTCCTTTTGAAAGTATCATCAGGACTTCATCTCTTTTTACAGAGATTTACTCAATACCTTCCAGCAACTTTTCCACTGAAACGTCCTCACCTCCGCCGAAACCAGGAGGTTTCTGGTTGCCAGACCCATCCAATCGTTCTTGTACGTCCTCTGCCCATGAGTGGAGAATCATTGTATCTGAACCATCACCATTGGAAATTTCCTTGAGGGTGCGAATGATATCCGCAACTGGTATGTCGAGGTATTCCTTATGTCCCCAGACAAATTCACCCGTTTTTTGGTCGTCCTGGTCCTTTATTCCTTTTAAGCAGTGTCGGATTTCCTGGTTCTTCTCAAGGTGGAGATTTCCTACCTCTTAACAGCTGTTTCACATCCTGATTGCTTTCACCGCCACTGCTCGCACAGCCTGAAACAAATGAAGAGTCAATGGCGAGAAAAAGGTGGAGTGTTACGCTTCTGCTCACCTGACTTGGATATTTGCATGCTTTGATGTATTCTCATTGCCCAATTCCCGAGCTTGCCCTGAAGCACTGAATCATTGGGCTTTGCATGCAACATGATCACGTCGGCTTTACAGTCCCATAAATCTCCAATATGGGTGAGACAGTTCTGGTTCTGCTCGACAAATTCGATATATTTCAGGTGCAGTGGATTCGTTACTCCTTCGACACAGTTAGTGTGATCTAAGCATCCTCGCTAAGCGTATGTACCTCCTACCTGCACGACGTTCGAGATTTTGATAGCCAGATTGGCCATGTTGTGGAGAAGGTAGATGAAAACTCGAAGGGAAACCTGCGTTCTGAGTTGCGAGAGAATTTGCGAAGCCTTCGCGAACAGGCACTCCGAACACAGAAGCGGTTCCTGCAGCGAGAAACGTGATGAGGACAGAATTCGAATGAAGCATTACGAAGCGCGCCAGCGGAGATGAAGAAAAGACAAGAGTGTGAGGGCGCTCAGCACCAAAATTTGTTTTTTAGAGGGGGGTGGGGAGTATGTGGAAGTAACGAAGAGACCAGCTCTGAGAATTCAAAAACGAGCCGCCGGAGGTAACCAGAAGTTAGAAAATGGCGCTCCTGAAATCGATCAGTGATTGGGAATTTTTGGGCAGCAGCTGATGTTAACCAATTAGGGGTTGCAGTAGGTTGCATTTTTACCTTGAAGCTTGTCTGAGGCAGGAGAAAGTTGACCGGGACGAGGCTGGACTCTCTCTGCTCTCTCTCTAGCGCATAGTCAGCCAAAGTTTTCACCAATAGCGGAAGAGACCATATTCAGGTAAGCGCACCCCCTCGGGATGCATCACTTTGACCTTGCTTGCTTAGGTCCTTTGGCATACCACTCCGATTAGCGCGCGTGAAGATTTTACCATGCTTTCTAAGATCCTCTCCCTTATTTGTTACTTCGACAATCACACATGGTACTTCCCTGCTCCTTCACGCCGCCGTCGTCCCAGGTCGTCCCTCGGTTTTGTATGTAGGGCAGTTGTTCGCCCTCCTTCGGCTCCTTTGCCTACGGTACTTCTTCCAAAAACCAATGCCTTCCCATCAACTGGTTTGACTCCTTTGCATTCGGTACCTTATCTCCTTCTTCTGTCCTCCATCTCCCAATACACCCAATGGCAGGCTACAAAATGGTAGGTTGTATCGTGGAAATAAGTCTCGGAAAATGTGACCAAGCAAGGTGTAGGTCCCCGCAGGGGTACACTAGTGCTTGCAATGAACACCCATAACTTCGAGCGCCCGTGCAATTTTAGAGTTTTCTCTTTCCGCTCCGACGGCGGAGCAGGGCCACATGACTGCCTTATAGGGCAAAAGGGATCCGGATACAGCTATGTAGATACAGCCCCTTTAATTTCCCTTCATCTGACCGACGATTACCCTGCTCTCTACCTGCCCCACGACAAATTCCCTCACCATATCGCATCATCCCTAAGCTTTTCCAACTTGCTGTTTCTACACATCTTACACAAACTTCCCCAGTGCCCCAAGTCTCCTGCTTCTACAATGTTCGCTTAATCCAACTGACGAAAGAAGATCATCGGGCAAGTGAGAAGCGATGCAAGCAAGGTGCATGTTCCCAACGGGGTATGTTCCCAACGGGGTATGTACGTTTCATATCTGGCATTTCAATATTTTCAACGACGGCATCTTCCTGAAGTGCCGCGGAATGGTGCATATTTATCCATTTCATCCATCCAAGATGTTAAGCACACCAACGTTCAAAGTCAACGTAGTTCAACGTTCAAGGACTGGAAGACTCGGACAGCTTATGTGAAGGCAGAACGATGATGGGTTTCGGAATGATTATTAACAACTGATTCATTGGGACCTACTGAGACCGTTCTCTAAGCCTCCTGCCGATAGCTTGGTGCAACCAAGTTTTTTATTGTACTTCGTCCAGGTCGTGTACCATTACAATGCATGATCAGTCATTCGCACCATACGCCGATCTCATGATAATTTATCTAAGGGATCGATAATTGTACCCATCTGAAAGTAGCAATAATTTCAGCACTCGCTCATCAAAAAACCATGAAGAACCATACCTTTTTCACAACCTTGGGCAACGTCCCCCTTTGGAACCCAACCCTCGTATTCCACTCCGGGCCTAATGGCTGTTGCATTCTACGATCGAATTGCGCTTTGCTAGTGTAAGGGTACGGAAGATCCGGTACAAGATACTTGGACGCTTTCTTATCCCGTTTTTCGGAAATGATGACATGCGCTTTGTTGTAATCAGCGCGAGACTTAGGGTCGATACCTGCGATCTTTTTGATAAGGTGGGGTTTGGGAGCGCCTTTGCGAACACCGTTGCCGCCCCAAGAACCCTAAGAACAGATAATTAGCGATCAAATAGCACTGAGAGATCATCAGAGCGTACCCAGCCAGGAAGAGTTGTATCGACCTCCGTGGGAGCATCCATAGCTATTTCTCGGCTTTTAGCTTCTTCGAATTCCTTGAAAACGGAGTTTATCAGTAAGCTTCTGGAAGTCAAGCGAGATACGGACCTTGACTACATTATCACCCGCAAAAGCGCGAGCGACAAGTTCCCTTTGCTTAAACGCGTTAGTTGCCTTTAACTTCTTCCCCCTCATCCGCAACATCTTCTCCTGCTCTTCGACCTCACTATCATTACTACCTGAATCATCATCGGAGATCTGTGCTTTACCCTTCCCTTTTAACTTATTCTTGTTCTTGGAAGCGGTGACCGCAGACGTCGCGGAAGCCCCTTCATGCCCTTTCGAGACCTTGGGAACTGCGAGAACGTTCCCTATCTCAATCTCAACAACAGCGTCATCTTTCACACGAGCCTTCTCTTCCTCGGTCTTCTTGTTCTGTTTTTTGAGCTTGTGCTTCGATTTTGTCGTTTGTGAGCTATCTTTGTCCACAACAATTTCGTTCTTTTTCTTTGGGCCAGCTTTGCCGGCACCGCTTGAGCTGGACGGGACGAGCCATGGATTTACAGAAGCTGAAGTACTTGTTGTCGCATTCGAAGAGAACGGCTGTGAAAGAGCAGGTCGGGACGAGTGCTTTTCTGATGTAGATATTAACGGTGATGGCGGCGTGAGAGTTGGGAAGTCTGTAGATTTCAACGTCGAGCTTGAGGTTTCTTCTGAGGCCACAGAAAATGTTCTAGTCGGGCGTTCCTGTCGCGAACACGTCAGCAATAATCCATGAGATATATGGAGGAGACATACTGATCCTTTGGCCGTAGGTTGCAATACCATCCTACCTCCTGTTCTGGAAACAATAACACCACTATCAGGGTCGTCCTGAGTGGATCCAATTTCGCCATCGCTGAGGTGACCCTCATCTCTGCCCATCTCCTTCACAAAGTCATCTACAATTCGACTCGTTTCCGCTTGTTTGCGAGCCATTGCATCCTTCATAAACTTCATCTCAAAGACGCTCTTTCCCTTCTTCCCTTCACTCTCGAGGGGATCCGCATCTGTCTTACTAAGAGCTTTGAGCTCGTTGAAGGCCGACTCCACGCCAGCACCTGGGTCATCTTCTCCGCCATCTTCATTCTCGCTCTGACTGTCGTCGTCATCGCTTCCTCTTCCTTGAATTTTCCTCCTCAGTTTCTCTCCTCTCGATAACATCTCCTCAATCTCCTGCCGACCACCCCTCATATCATCATCGTCACCCCCTTCCCCATATGCACCGCGACTCATCATCTTCTTGGCCCACTTGCCCGTATTCTTATGCTTCAACGTCGCCCTCTCCCTAGCTCTTTCCATCTCCACTTTCAGGCGACGCTCCTCAGTAAGCTCCTCTTCACTACCATCATCGTTCCCATCGACAGCTTCCTTCTCTTTCCTTTTCAGCCGGCGGTAGACTTTGCTTTTGATCTTTTTCACGCGCTTTGCTTTGACTTCAGCGCGAAACATTAGCTCGCGCATCTGTCTAAGTTCTCGACGACGTTCGGCAACGTCTTCTACGGATATAGCGTTAGTTTTAAGTATGTTTTCTTCGGTTTCAAGAACTGAGGCATCCGTGGCGAGATTAGCAGAAGAAAGGAAGGATGAGACAGTAGTCTCGAGAGCAGTCGAAGGCTTGAATGATTGTTAGTTACATGTTACGCAAAAGGTTCGAATAAATATATACCTTAAATTTTGCTGCAAGCTCCAGATTGCTCACTTTGCCTTGCGGCTGGGCTTGCAGCGGGAAACTGAGATGGTCAGCTTCCGAGATACGTTTCATCGTTGCGCTCCATTTGTCTACCTCTTCTTTCGTCTGCTCGTACGCCGCTTCGCGGTCGAGACGTTCCTGGGCTCGCTGGGGCAGCGGTACAGAGAGTGTTTGTGGTTTTTTCCTCTTCCCCGACGAAGTGGCATTTCCTCCAGATTGCGATTGCAGAACCTTGACAGACTTCTCCAAAGAACTTTGACCCAGTGGTGAGAGGAGATCATTTAGCGACAGACCTATTCCGAGATGGGATCAGCTTGAGAGTGTTTGCGGAGTTTGGAGCAAAATTTACCGGCACTCTGCGTCCTGAACTCGCTCTCTACCCCAGCTTCGGTGCGTTCTTTAATGACGCGACGTTTTCGGGAAGGATCAGGTTCTTCGCCGTCCGCTTTGCGTTTCCTAGAGCCAGACGAAGTAGGATCAAGTGAGGAGATGAATGTCTGCAGGTCGTCCAAGGCTCCATCAGCTTCGTCCTCGGCCTCTGAAAGAGAAATTGATATTCTGTCGTCTTCTTCCACTTCGTCCTCGTCATGGACCTCTTTTACATCTTCTTCATCCTCTTCATCTGTGATATCTTCTATTTCCTCATCACCTCCTTCAGCTGACACTAAATTTCCCCGAAATGACGCTGAAGGTGCATCGTTGTCCTCATCGTTAAGAGGTTCACCTCTTCCATCCAGGATGTCAAGGACGTTGATGAATTCATCATCTTCGCCGGACTCTTCTCCATCTTCGCTATCTGTATCTCCATTATCTCGCTCAGACTCCTGCGGCTCGGCATCAACTTCATCTTCATTGAGATCCACATCAGCGAAAGTAACGGATACTTGCTTGCTAGCCTTCTTCTTTAACACCTGGGTATTGGGTCAGGCGAGGTGTAAGTTGTCCCAAAAAAAGTTTCGTGTACCTTTTTAGTGAAAAATCCAGCAAATCTCTCATCGTCATCATCGTCAAACGCAGCATCGCTATCAATTTCTTCGTCATCCTCACTATCTATCTTCTCGTCCTCCTCGTTCTCTCCGATTAGCCGTGCCTTCATGCGTATATCCTCCATGTCATCTTCACCACCATTTCCGAGAGGACCAGCGTCCATTTCCTCATCCCGGTCAAGGTCCAAAGCAATCTTGGACCTACGAACCTTTTCAGGAGCGTATTCGTAGACATCTTCGAAACGTCCAGCGAATTTGGCTGCTTTGCGTTCGTGTCGTTTCGCATAACCACTAGCAGCAGTGGCAGCTGAGCTTTTGCGTTTAGAGAAGCTTTGGTTCTTGAAGGTGGGTCGTGACTGGTTATTAGATGATGTACGGCCTGAACGAGCCATGGCGCGAAAGTGGAGGAAAAGTTTTATAGACGCTTACTATATCAGGAAGTACATTCCGGCGCTTATTCCAGAGTCTCCATTTCCGCTTAGCCCCATGTTCTTAAAAAATGTGACAAATCTCAAGTTCCTTCTTTGACGTCGAGAAAAGCGGGAAAGAAATGGAAATGCAAGTTGCTATCCACAACATTCAGATGTCGAAATAATTCCGAATTACTCACAGGTATTGATACATTCAGTCGCCACAACAAAAAGCTAAATAATTTCTGTCTAGTAAGATAAAGGATACCTCTCATTCCGATTCGCACATTCCATCCAATGTCACGCAACAAAAGTAGTGTAGCATCTCTCAGCATCGCCGAATTTCCGGAAAAGTCGTTGAACAAACGTTATCGACGGTATTCAACTCTACATAAACACCCTTTCAGCGTGCGTATCTGCCTGGCTCACAGAAGTATTTGGCGGAACTATGCGTTATCCTTGAGGTTGAGCATCGTTAAAATCTAGTTGAAGACAAATGCGAGTTTACAAGTACTGCTTCAGTCACCCAAAAAAAAGTATGATAAGGTATGGTATACTTGGATATACTCGGATGTTCTCAAGGTCAAGGAAAGTTACTATCTTATAGAAGGACTTAAGACTATGATCTAACTGTAGATGAAATTTAGATATAGCAGCAGACTTATGCGTATGGACCGAGACTACCAGGGGCTTCAGGTATTCTGAATAATCTCGGAGAACAGTAAATAATCCGATACCCTCAAACGGCAAGTCAAATGATCCACGTAAATCCGCAAGGAATGTCTGCCTAAGAAGAGCCGTGAACTACAACTTATATTCACTTCCCCCAAGAGTCGCCTATACAAATTTCGCGCATACAAACATGTCTACCAGTATCAAAAGGGATCTCTGATTATTGCCGGGTCTGGCATTGCGTCCATCCGACACATCACTCTCGAAACCCTGTCTTACACCGAAAACGCGGACAAGGTCTATTACATCGTCACCGACCCTGCTACGGAAGCCTTCACTCAAGAGAAAAGCAAAGGCAACTTTGCTGACTTGACCATTTATTCTGACAAGGACAAGTCTCGCTTTGAAAGCTATGTCTAAATGAGCGAGGTGAATGTTGAATTTCTTTTCTAGATCGTGAAGGAGTTTTGAACTCAAGATTGGCTCTAGGTTATGCTACATGATGTTCGAGCGGGTATCCAAGTTGTCGGAGTCTTTTATGGCCACCCTGGTGTCTTTGTTTCTCCTTCGCACATAGCCATTGCGATCGCTCTTGATGAAGGATTCTATGCTTAAATGCTTCCTGGCATTTCGGCCGAAGATTACATGTTCTCTGACCTCGGGTTTGATCCTGTCATCCCAGGAGGCAACTAGCATTGTAATCCATAACAAGGTGTTGTATCCTACTATTCACAACCTTATCTGGCAAGTTGGGAGCGTTGGCGTTGCCACAATGGTGTTCGATGTGAGTGGAATATACAACTGTTTGCAATTGCTATATGAAAGACTCACTGCCACATAGAATGGGCTTTTCCACCTTCTTGTCGACCACCTCGAGAAGTATTTTGGCCCGAATGACAAAGTCATCCACTACATTGGAGCTGTTCCCCCCCAGTCCGTGACAGTCAAGGACGAATTCACAATTGCAGAGCTACGCGAAGAGCGCATCATCAAACAGATCACGACCGTCTCTACATTTTATGTGCCACCCCGTGAAAAAAGCACCAGTTGTACAAAGTCTTCCGGAGGTACTCGAATCCAGATTCACCACAGCTATAGTCGCCCCCATCGGCTACGGAAAATTCGAGCGCAACGCGGTCAGCCGCATTGCGAACCATGATACTCCTGTTGATCATGCCGAGCTTCAGGCGTCTGCCGCGGTACGCAAGTTCATGATTGATCTCGCCCTTAAGCAGATCTCCAGGATCGCTACAAGAAGGACCCAGTTGCTGTGGCTAATGCCATTCCAGAGTTGACCGCCGAGTAGAGGTTTGCACTCGGACTCGGAAAACCTGGACCTGCTAGTGTCATTATGCGTGCCACTAAATCAGACATTACGGCTGAAAATTTCCCTACCTGTGAAACGGTTGCTGATTCTGTTGGATCGGATGGGTTGAAGGCTGCTGTTCCTCTTACTGTTGTTGTTGTTGTTACGTTAGCTTGATCAGGTCTTCAGGCCTTTAGGTAAACAGTTCGTGATCGAATTCTCTTGTTTTTTGGCGCTGTTAGTTTGCGGTATGGCTCGCAGAAATGCATGTCCTTGCAATCCAGTCTCTTACCGCTGCCATAATTTCTTCCCATTTATCTATCTATTTGTGTAATTAAAATTTCCTTCCCATTCGCGCTGTGAATACAACGCCAACGCATATTTCGGCTCAGCGTTGACATATTTCAGCATGTAAAAAGTATTCCTTTTCTCCCCATACCACCATGGAGTACACATCTCCAAAATCTGAGGTTCAAACACTTCTTTTCTCTATCAGATATATCTTTGTTCCTGCTTTTCTGTTCGCATGCGTGATAGCATTCAGATGCCCTGCTTGGGTTCGTTTGCTGTTCTTTGTGTGGTACTTAGGTCACTTGTTGCAGGGAATGTCACTCAGAACAGGAAATACTTGGTTCGACTATTCGAATGGCTCGACTCTGGGTGGAGAGCTCATGAAAATGTTTTACTTGCTATTCCTGGTCAACCCAGCTCGGGATTGGTCCTATGAGGCGGATGCAGGGAAAAGCATTGATACTCAACCTTGGTGGAAAAGGATCTACTGGTGTCTCTGTGCCGCGTATACCATGCGTGGCATTGGATGGAACTATCAGGTTAGCCGACACCCTCTAGTATCTATCGGATCTCACCATATTTATACTGCGACAGGTTCCCGGTGTCCCTTCTCCTTCCAAGATGAATCGATACATGTTTCTAGGGTGTACAGCTCTGCGCGTGGTCACAGCTTATCTTCTTCTCGACATCGCACAATATTCCATGCAGGTTACTCCATTCTTCAATGACCCCCAACCGGGTACATCCATGCGATCACATAGTTATGCACATCAAGCTTTCTATATGCTGGTATGCTTTTCGATCCCATATGGGGCGCTCAGATTCTACTACTATACCGGGGCGTTTCTCGCCGTCTTAACTGGATACTCATCGCAGGAGGCCTGGCCGGATCTTTTCGGAAACTGGTTCGATGCATATAGCGTAAGAAATATGTGGGGGTACGGATCGTTTTCTAGTGCTACTTATATTGGGGACTGATTTGATGCTCCGACCCTTCCTACAGGAAAACTTGGCACCAGATGCTCCGAAGGGTGAGGATATCCGCCGTTGTCCTCCATATCGTCATTCATTCGTTTTTTCATTTAGCACAGTACCTCTTTCGGAAAAACCGCCGCGAGACTCTTAGGAGCACGTCCTAGATCCCCACTATCCCTCATCGTCCAACTCTTCACGGCCTTTCTCGTGTCAGGAATCATGCACTCATTCGGGGACTACACCGTCGGTCTACGACATATTGGAATAACCTTACCCTTCTTTGTGCTACAGCCGTTTGCCATCCTATTCGAAGAACTCTTCATCTTTAGCCTCCTACATCCAAAAGCACAGACTTATCATATCTGCTCGCTACCTTCCCCGATAAAACGATTCCTTGGGTATATCTGGACGCTCTCGTGGTTCATATATTCATCTTCGTGGTATATCGATCCTATCGCTCAAGCGGGGTTCGGTCAAGATGACATTGTGCCCTTTTCCGTTGTTCGTTTCGTTGTTCGACTCGTTCATCGGCACGAGCGGACTAACCCATGAAGATTTCCAGGGTTGTTCTTCGATAGCTATTGGACGCAACTTTCGGTGCTTGTAAATGTGTATGTTTCATAATGCTCAATGATGCTTTCTTTTTGGGGCGCGCACGAATCGAATGGTTGGAAATGCTGGATAGCGAACCTTAAAAATTTCCGAAAGGTACTCAGAAGGAGCGGCCTTTACGTGGAATCTAGCACATCGCCGGGTTCAGAGTTTCCTCTACAGCGAAATGCATTGGAAAACTTTCAGATAAACTATATAAGGCTAATCTCCCTATCAGATGAGCCTTATAAGGTTCATCTTTTCATTTCCTCTGTTTCACCGTAGGGGAAACTTTGAACCAGGCAATGTGTCTGCAGTGCACCCGAGTAGAAGTTAAGTAGAAGCAATTATAACCTTACTTCACCCTTCGAATCATGGTGAACCTCGCCTACCTCCACTGAATGGACTGGATAGGCTTCGACTTCAGGATGAACGCTGAACTCGACCGCATTCTCTTCCACATCCACTTCATCGCCCTGCCCAGTTTCCTTCTATCTCTCATCCTAGCATCACATCGAACCATTCTCCCTCGCCGTACACACTACGTCCTCTTCTCCACATATCTGGGGTATCTGCTGTATTCAATCAGCACCCATACGTCGCAGTACCGAACAGGATATGTATGGATTGATTATTCTATGGGATCAGGGCTGGGGTTTTGTGTTTTCAATGCTTTGCATATGCTCGTGTTCGTTGACCCACTGAACGAGTATCGGTATAAGAGTGATGATCCTCGAGTGGGCCCATACGAGCTTGAGTGGCCAAAGAGGGTGCATTGGGTTTGGCGCGCTATGGTGTCCTTACGTGGTATAGGGTGGAATTATCAGGCAAGTGCTCGTAATTTGTTCTCGTTTCCTGTTCCTGACCTGATGCGTAGACACCTGGTCTTTCCACGCCTCGATATTGCACCAAGTTGAAATTTTGTGTCTACGCTCTGCGAAATCTATTCTTCAACTTGATCCTTGCCGGTCTAGTACAAATTATCCTACAGGAAGCACCTTTCCTCCGACACTTCAACTCACCGCATGGGACGAGTGAATCGATTCGCTCCCTTCCGTATCTTCAACGGGTAGTCTGCGTAGCTACCTGGTTTCTCGGCGGATACGCTGGAATTCGTTTCTATTATTTTACTGTGGCGCTGGTTTGTGTGGGTCTTGGGGTCTCCGACCCACAAAATTGGCCAGAGGTCTTCGGGAGTTGGAAGGAGGCGTATAGCGTAAGGAATTTCTGGGGGTAAGCACCATTGCCATGCAAACAACTCAGCATCCGCCAGTGTCTTATCTACGATTTTACCTTAGGAAAACTTGGCATCAGTTTATCAGACGGGTGAGTTCTGACCACAGTCCTTATGATCAACCCAGTTCATCTAGATTCCCGCCAGTTCTGTGTATCTCCAGGACGAAAACTCGCCAAAATGGTCGGTGTAGCACCCAAATCCCTCACCGCAGCGTCAATCCAACTCTACGTCGCTTTCTTCGTCTCGGCTTTGATGCATTCTCTGGGAGATTACATGGTCGGTCGAGACTACGTTGGGATATCATTTCGATTCTTCTGTTTACAACCTTTCGCCATCACGTTTGAAGAGCTTGTCAAGATTGCTGCGCTGCGACTTGGATTGAAAAATAAATTGTCCAAGCCTTCCACTCTACCAGTTCGAGTATGTACTCCTGCTAATGCTAGGGCCACTGTGAAGAAAGTGGTTGGCTACATGTGGGTGGTGTGGTGGTTTACAACGACAGCGCCGTTCTTGATTGACCCTGCGATGCAGGCTGGATTTCATAGAGAACTGATATTTCCGCGTTCCCCTATACGATCTGTTGTCAAAATGTTGTTCAGTGAATGAATTAGAAATCATCAACTCTGAAAGAGGAGGTCCTTGTAGGATTCAAACGGTCATTTTCTGCGAGATCATTTTGCATTGATGACTAGGTGGGGCCAGGTAATGAGACGCACAAGCGTATTTTGGTTATCATACATGATAACTTCATATATACAAGCTATGGGGACGTGATATGATGCCCACCTATCCAACGAACACGGTGATAGCGATTTGGTGATTTTAGGGTAGGTTATGACTGAGGAATGAATATTTTTCGGAAGAGGGGTCCGAAACAGGCATTGACCGGGATCCGAGTCATGCGTGGGAAAACATCCATTTTGGGATGGACCTCATCCTGGCAGCTGCGTAGAATCGTCGTAGAACTATCTTTCCTACCATGCGTATTCATATACAACCAATTTATCATTTTCTCCTTACAAGATACATATTCTTGGATAGTTTTGAAGGCTCAGCTAAGCCATGATGGACCAAATAATCATCCAGGGCCACACAATCCTTGATGTTCAAAAGAGACTCCTAACATCGTCGTCGACCCATTCTACCCTGAACTCCAAGCCCCGCCCAATCCATTTATGGCCCAAAATCAACTGAATCACTGTTTAAACTGCCTCATCTTCTTTGCTTACCCCATCATCCTCTTCTTCAAAGCTCGTCTGAGGATCCTTGGCATTGTCGGTCCCCAGGTCACCAGTAATTGGTACATCAAATGACTCATGAGAGTCTACAGGATGCAAGCTATCGGAATCAGAAGGGGGAATAGGCCGAGGTTTAGGCCTTGGATGAGCTTGTTTGAGTGGTGCATCTTCTTTGTGAATGCCTTGTTGTGCAACCTCTCATTCTCGGCCTCCATCAGCTTCATGTGGGCAAAATTTGCGCTCAACAGATTCTCTGCTGCCTCAAGCTGTGTGCGCATGACCATATTTTTGGCTTGGAGATATTCTTTTGAGACAGTGCGGTGCGCATGAGGGAGAGGAGGCAAATGTACAATTCTATGCTTATTGCTTGTGCTGGGAGTAGGAGTCGAAGAAGTAGAAGATAACATTACAGGTTCAAGGAGTGAGGGAAGCTGTACAGGAATGGGCATAGCAGACTTTGTTGTAAAGTTTTTTGCAGGTTCATACAAGATTGAATCAATGACATTGCGATTGAATGGGTGTATACCAGTTTTACAGAATGCTGCTGCTATTGTAGTAGTCTTAAATGCTTTCTCTCAAGCTGTTGCATAATGTCGGAGTAGATTATACTTGTCAATAACAATGTATTTGCGGGACAATGAAGTAACTAGGGCCTGAGTATATACAGATATGTGAGTAATGTATATGAAATGTTTATCAAGGCTGACGTGCCTTCCAGCTGGATGCAAGAGGTCCAAACACTCCTATATCACAAGGCTGTAGGGCATGCATGGTATGAGCAGGAAGACAAATTACAACAATTTTGTGCTGTTCTGCAAATCTACAGAACCAATATGTGCAATGTGAATTATGTCTGTCAAGAATGAGTAAGCAAGGTTTATTTGTGTGGTTATGAGCTGCAGTGACAGGTTCAAAGTCTTTCTTGAGCCAGAGAGAGCCAAGCTCTTGGTCAGTCCAGCCATTGGGTGAGGTCAAAATACTAATGGAAATGCAAGTGAGCGCAATCCATGACACAAAGGATGGCATACCTTGCCTCTGCTGGATTGACATCACCCCAATGAATGTCCCACCTCTGTCCTTCAAAAATCACTGAGGGGTGGAGGGCTGACCCATTGGCACAAACTGTTTCGATGATTGTCACTAAATCACGATTGCCAGACTCAATGGAACTGACAGATTTCTGGTGACAATCCACGAGGACAGCTGTACGCTGACCAATACCCAATTGAACTCCTTTTTCATCCATATTGTAAACATTTTCAGGAGGTATTTCATACTGAGCAACAGTGTCTGCGAGAATATCATAGAAGGTAGAGACTGCAGCTGGAGTAAGTGAACGAGCTCGACTCTCCTCAAGACTAGTGGTAAATTTCAATACAAGATCTGGGTGGCAAGTCCGAAAATGGCGGATCCAATTGTTGCCCATAGGTTTTCCTGCTGATATGCTGACTCTGGGCTATGCATAAAATGCTAATGCAAGCTCTAACACTCACACCAACACCAACACAAACCATCATCAAACACTAAGTTCAA
>MU795305.1:0-30832 GCA_027886305.1 Lentinula aff. lateritia | reverse complement strand
TGCAAATATGGTACAAAATGCTCATACAAATTGATTCTGTATTTGACATGGGGGAGTCATCTGTGCCGTTCTCCTTCCTCTAACCAGCGCGAAACGAAACTTATGATTCGGCGGGGAGGGTGGCTATGCTTCCAAATTCGGATGTCCCGTGGGAACCTGGTATTTTGGCAGGGCGTTGCCCACACCCATGTCTAGCAAAGATTCTCTGTTTGGCGCTAAGTTGGACTTAGTGCCAGGTGTACAGAATCAACACGTTTCTGTTGATAAAGACGGAAAGAACGTAGTGGACTTGAGTTTTGTGGAAGAACCTTTGGGTCTTCCTGGTCTCGAGGGATACGGATGGCCTCAACTGGAGTTCGGCGAAAAAATTGGGCCCGACCTGCGCTATGAAATTAAGCGCAAACTGGGGTGGGGAATGCATTCTAGTACATGGTTGGCTTACGACACTTGGCGAGTGGAAATTCTTTTTCTTTTCAGCAAATCGTCCTAAATTGGTTAATTTTGCAGCGTCAATGATTATGTCGCCATAAAAGCCTCAAAGGGCTTCTCAACCGAGCTGAGTAGACGAGGACGTACCTGGGAGTCGGAGGCTCTTCAGCGAGTTGCAGGATCGAACAACCATTGCCTTCTTCTTCTTAACGAGTTCATGCATCCGGGAAAGGGATCGTCAGGGGACCACTCCTGCTTTGTCACACCTGTATATGGTGGAGATGTTAAAACATTATGGGCGCAACATGAGAACTTTCCGCTGCCCCTTGCGAAACGAATGCTGCTTCACACCCTTCGTGGAATTGCACATGCACACAGTAAAGGTGTCATACATACTGATCTCAAGCGCGACAATATCTTTTTCACCTCGCCGTTATCTCGTCAAGACATCGATGCTATTCTGTCATCTGATCCTTCTCGTCGAAATCCTCCTGAGGCATCCTTGGACGGTATCGTAAGCTCTGCGGTCACCCAACCCTTACCTGTCCCTAGCCTGGATGATGCGATGAAGTGCAAGTACTTGATTGCAGATTTCGGGAATGGTATGAAATTTCATTCGTGCTTTTCGCAACTTTGATCTAATATCTTATCAAGCCCAGCTCTCCAACAAGCCCAAGGAGGATGAAATCACAGCTGCTCCCTTGAGAGCACCCGAGGTGCTTCTCCATGGATCCTGGAATGAGAAGGTGGATATATGGGCGTTTGGATGCTTGGTACGTGAGACTTGTCAGTATTCATAGTTGTGGGTCTATTCATATTTTCAGATATTCGAGTTCGTCGTAGGACGGTCCCTATTTCGGCATGAAGGTTACAAAGATCCGAACACAGATATTATCCTAGACGAGATAGCCTACCACCTTTATCAAATGGCATGTTATCTTTGTAAGGTAGATTTCCCCGCGGAGGTGTTGCAGCACAGCAGACTTGCATCACTATACTTTGAAACAGACTGTAAGTCTGCTCCTGCCGCACATATTGGGCAAAAGACGTACTAACAATTGGACTTTAAGGCACGTTCACACATTCCCTTCCTCTGCAATTGTTTCCCATTAGAGGGCAGATTAACAGCACTAAAAAGTTCAGTCCAGAGGATGTGAAGAGCACGAATAAGATTGTGAAACGGTGCCTCGAGCTCAATCCGGCCGATAGGCCAACAGCCGCTGAGTTACTGAACGATCCTTGGTTCCTCGGTGTAGAATAATGATAGATTTCGATGTGTAATGAAAACCCTTGCTCATTTGGGAACTAGAAAACTCCTCAATTTACATCGTGCTTCTTGGTAACAAGAAAATGAATTTGGCTGGGTGGTAAGAGCTACATACCACTACAATTGAGGACGCGTTCAAGAGCAGTAAAAATGCACAGTTGTGCATGTGAACCTGATGTGAACGAGAATCGTATTCTCACGTTTGCTTTTTCTCGAATTTTAGAATTCAAAATCTTTCACCTTCTTTCACCAGCTTTCGCCATGGACGCGCTTATCGCCAAAGCTGACGCTACTAAGCCCCTGTCTAAAAAACAGAAGAGAACGCATCCTTCCGATTCCAAACCTGGCCCTTCGCAAAAATCCGACAAGACATCCGCCTCGATAACTAAAAACACTTCTCTACCAACATCTTTACGATTTCGAACAGACAAATCAGTGGATGCTCCCCAATATAAACACATCGCCAATCCGAAACTTCGGCGTTCTCTTGTAAAAACTTCAACCCACATTGCACAATCTCAAGCTCTTCTCTCCGATGCCATTGACCTACTGCCTTCAGAAGAGACGGGATTTGTCCAGGCTGAAGATACGATGGAGAGGACATGGAGGCTTTCACAGGCTGACATTGTCAAAGAGGCTGGAGGAGAAGCTGCGCGAGGGCGTCTTGAGATGAAGCTTGATGGAGGACCTTATAGAGTCCGATACACAAAGAACGGAAGACATATGGCAATTGCTGGAAGAACAGGACATGTCGCGTCATTCGATACCCTCACAGGCGCTGTTCACAGTGAACTGCATCTTGGTGAAACATGTAGTGATGTCGTTTTCTTACAGGACCATTCCTTTTACGCCGTCGCACAACAGAAATATGTTTTCATCTACGACAGAGACGGAGTAGAGATACACAAACTGAAAGCTCACGTTAGCCCCACAAGACTGGAGTTTCTGCCCTATCATTGGCTTCTTGCCAGCGTCGGTACTGCGGGATACTTAAAATATCAGGATACCTCGACTGGTCAACTTGTTGCAGAACATCGTACCGCTCTCGGTGCATGTTCTGTCCTCGCACAAAATCCTCAGAATGCAGTTCTTTACCTGGGTCATCAAAACGGCTGTGTTACACTGTGGACACCTAACCTTCCGCATCCCGCGGTTAAAGTCCTCGCACATCTTGGTCCTTTATCCAGTGTATCTATCGATCCTAGCGAAAGTGGAAGGTACATGGCCACTGCAGGGAAGGACGGGAGTGTCAAGGTATGGGACTGCAGAAACTGGAAAGGAGCTGTGAGAGAATGGACTTTGAGAAGCGGTGGAAAAGGAGATGCGGAAGTGGAATGGAGTCAGAAAGGCGTTCTTGCTGTTGGAAGCGGTGGGAGTGTCAACATGTATACGTCGCCTTCAATAAAAACACCACATCACTCTTCTTCTCAACCGCCTCTTTACTTGACACATCCGCTCCCGTCCGCCTCTCACAGACCTATAACATCTTTGCGTTTCGCTCCGTTACAAGACATCCTTACTATCGGACACGCAAAGGGTACAAGTAGTATCTTGGTTCCTGGTGCCGGGGAGGGCGGCATGGATACTGGTGAAGGTCTGGATCTGTATGAGGGCGTGAAAGGACGCAGGGAGAGGGAAGTCCGGGGCTTGTTGGATAAGGTATGAACGTTTCCTTTCTACGCAACATGATCTGACTTTTTGGAAATCAGATTCAACCCGATATGATTACTTTAGACCCAGAAATCGTCGGAAGCCTGGCGCCTCCTTCAAAGTTGACACTCCATACAAATGGCAAGTGACTTATTTTCGAAAATTTGCTCTCTAGCTGATCGTCCCTTTCTTCTAGGTGGCACAGGGTCCTCACGCGCGGCAGAAATACCTTTTACCCGCCTCCCTCGTGCAGAGCGATTACGAGTTTCAGGCAAAGCCGATCTGACTGAAGAGCTTCACTCTGATGCAGAATCTGCCGACGGCAGTGATGATACGAAGAAAAAGGTAGATAACGAGGCACAAGAGAAAAGAAAGATGCGTGGGAAGGGTAAAAGTCTGAAGAGATATCTGAGGAAGCAGAGGAAGAATGTTATCGATCCTGCTGCCGTGAGTAACATATGTTTCTTCTTGTACCCTCTTGGTTTTACCGTAAACCACAATCTATCCCCCTGTATCGCGAGTGTTGTTACCACTCAGAGCCGTCCGTTTACTTTCATTCCTCCTTTGTCTGGCTGTCTTGTCCTATCTCCTATTCTCATAATCTCATTCTCCAGGTCGCCATTCGGGCCAAAATTGAAAAACAAAAAGCCGAGCGCAAAGCAGAAATTCGTAAAGCCAAATACGGCGATGAACCACAAGAGAAAAGCTCTGCGTTGGATCGATTCAAGAGGGTCTCAAAGGAATAGGGTGAGTAGGCCTGAAGTAAGGTGTAAGCAATGTGCCTGTAAAGCAGTTTCTGATGATTTTACGTCGGTTTGTAGCATGGGTGCAAATGTGCGGCTAAGTAATCTCACTTTCTATACATGTGAGAATTGTCACAGCACTGCACAATTGCAAAGCAATACTTCAAGCAGATCAGAACAAACGACGCGGGTGCTTTGACTCTATTCAAGTACTTTTCTTCTGATAGTTACCATTTCACCTCAGAGCCAACTACAAACCTGGTATCTACAATGAGGGTTCATGGCGAGGTGTACACGAGCTATACTCTGATCGACTTCAGTACATGCGTTCATGGTCCTGGGATTTGAATCTACAGCAACCTCGTCGATCTTGTCAGGCTGAATGCTAGCTGCTCGGTATGTAGTAGCTTAGATGAAAATTAGATGAAAATGTAGGGAGGTGGCGATACATAAGCGTTACTGACGTGAACCTGTCTTCCATCTTCATTGTAAAAATTCAACTGCGTGCTATGTATCTCCTTCCATCTCACCAAGTTCCAAAGGAAACAGAATTTTTTGCTTCCTATTTGGTGGGCAGTTCATATGGTAGCGGCCTTCGAATCTGGCGATGGAAACTGCCTAGTAAACGCTGTAGACATATCTTGGAGTGTTAAAACAGGCCAAATCAGCACAAAGCGAATCCGAAACATGTGGTACTGCCTCTCCAGCGCCTCTAAGTATGATCTTTTGCACCAACTAGGGCCTTCCGGAGCCAGCAATCTGTTGGAATGACAACAGGAGTGGAGGTAGAAAAATCACACTTCTTGGCGGCATCGTACTTGTAAGTAATGAGACCTCCATTGATTGATTTCTGCTGAATGAGATAGATTAGAACTTGAAACGGTGAACGATGAAGTACATACAAGGTGTACGTATCGCATGAACAAACTTTGGCCGAGAAATTTTGACCCAGCATATTCATGAGGACTGTGACGACGATCTAAGGCTAGTTTCAACGAAAGCCTTTGGGTCGCTCGCTGTAGGGCATCGTTAGCACTTGGTCTCTTTCAAGAAAAACAACTATTGTGGGGCGTCAAGTTAAGACGGTTTACCAGCAGATGAGCCGGGCCAGCAACTTGCACAGTAGCATCTACGTTGGGAGGGAGTTTTTTCCTCCGACTCCGGATAAGGACGACGACGTAACCCATTTGAGCTCAGTCTTGGGTGGAGGCCCTTACAGTTCTTGAGAAAAATGAACTGGTCACCGGGTGTCTGAATGTCCGTTGGCAAAATACTAGATGTAAGAAAAAGACTGGGTAGCTGAAGGTAGCTGACTACAAAGTGGTGCTGGTGCGAAGATGAGTTCCATGCTGATTACAATGATTCCTCGTGGAAAGTCAGTGGAAAGTACGACGCTCGGAAATCGGTCCGCAATCACTGAGTCGTCAAACTTGAACTTAGCACATCAAGCACATCAAATTACAACAGGATGAATATTAGCAACGCTTCAGGGGCTCTGAGGCCTGAGGTCGGCCTGCCATTTGAAAGGCGTATCTCTCTGGTGTCAATGCTCAAACCCCCTATACGCATGTTCATATCCGATATGGTTGTTCCAAGTGTCTGTTTCTGAATTGAGCAGACCAATTCAGAGAACGCACAATGCCAACACTGAAGCTATCATGAGCTTCAATCCTCATTTGAAACCCATTCAAGCCGTCAATGAAGGACGCAGTAAGCAGAAAGTTTTATCATGTATGGTACTAGATGTAAATTGATGATCTCGTGTTCGAGGCGACTTCTATAAAAGTCCATTGTTCTCAGATTGTGACTTGGCATTGCTCCCTATGACTATATCTCTGTCCGTCCAGATGCGCCTCCCTCATGTTCAGGCTAGAGAGTCCTTCAGGCCTTCCGTCTATACTCTGATTAGTCTACGGGATAGAGCTCAAAGGCTCAACGATCCACTTGCTTCTTTGGCGTCGCTAGTATGCAATATTCTCAAGGCTTACAAGGCAATTTGTGTTACCAAAATATTGAGTATATTTGCTTGACTTTTCATAGAACTCTTGCGGTCTCGTAAAATCGCTCATCGAAATCGTATATGAGTATGGAGTTGAGAAAATTGAATGGAATGCTCAACTGGATGCCACGTCTGTACTTTAGGTTTCCGGACCAGTCTATATATTGCTCAATCAATATTTAGGGAAATTCATGTTTTGAACGACATCGAAACCTCCGTTATCCCTGACCAGTGGAACAGGATTGAGTCAAATGATTTCGCAGTGCAGGTTGACGGTTATAAGACCTACTTCATGCAAAGAAGAATATCTTCCAGGCATTCAGTGAATGATCCCCTTTACACGTCTTTTCTTTTCTCTAAGAAATTTTCCCTATCCAAGGCCAGCTCAGAGTCATACATGTACTCCCGGGACTACAGATCGATTGGTTGACGCTTTCCCATAAGTACCCCATCTTCGTATTTGACTTTTGCCATGGAGTCAAGTTCGTCCGGACTGCATGAGCCTAGTTGTAGCGCCTGGATCGAAGGAGATGTTCGAACAACATTCACGATGTCTACGGTAACAGCTATCATTGGTGATAATAAAGTTGATGCTCAGATAGCTGAGATGCAAGCTGATACGGACGGAAGTTCACGATAAATCTTCTTTCAACCTCCAAGTTGGCTGCAAATAAGTCAATATCAATGGTGAGATCAGGGTGAGATAAGATAAAATGTTCCGATAGTTGCTCGCAGATGTTGGTCAATTTGAATGGAGACATACTTGCCAGGAACTACGCATGCGTGAAGCCCGTTTCTCTTAAGCCGCACCGCAGTGTATGTAACCTATAAGCAGTCGATACGAGGGAAGGTAGTACTGAGATATGCACCTTTCCTGAAAGGAGGATTCACAAGAGAACGTATGATGTACAGGTAGAAGGCATCAAGAATGTGTAACCTAGTACTTCAACCTTGACCACAAAACAAAACAGGTATTCAACATGACCTCCCACCACAATAGATAAATAGGTTCGAATATGGAGGGTGATCTGCACATGATAGATATTGGAAAAGTAAGATCGGCAAGGGGCAGTAAGGCATTCTACCTGTAGATGGTAAGCAAAATGCCCAAGAACTGACCTATCATTTCGACCGCTACAATTTAATCAAAGGCTCTTCAATCGCCTCCGCCTTGACGGCAGGAGGAGCAGCATAAGTCTCCATCTTCTCATAGATGACGTTGAAGCCATCGGAAAGATCAACAAGCTTCTCCTCCAGAACAAAGGTCTTCTGTGCCTCCGTCTCGACCTCCGCCAAGTCGGTAGGTGCCAAACGACTTTCTTCATCGGCTACAACACGCCTCTGGCGACAGCTACGATAAATAGCACGTGCCGCAGAAAAGGAGACGGCCAAAATTAGCGTGCAGGAGAGGGCGAGGAACTGGACGCAGGCGATAGACATAGCACCCTGGAGAAGGTACTCGAAGCGCTCCGTGACACCCTCCTTGAACGACGAAGCATCTTCAGGTCGATTAAAGATGATATCATTGACGATCAGGAGGACGCTGAAAAGCAGATTGAAGATGACGCTTCGCAAGACAGCACGTTTGGAGTGGTTCTTCTTCTCCGGGGCTTTCAGTGCCCTCTCTGCAATGCGTTTTTCCACCAATTCGCGGAATTTGGGACGATAGTACATCGCAATACGCACAGCTCCATGAATGACCGAGTAAACCGCAAAAAGATAGAGGAAAATGGAAAGAAAGGAGAGAGAAATGATGGCAGACAAATAGTTGACATTCTTTGCTTGGGCCTTCAGCGTTTCCTTGATTTCGTCGCTGACGGTCACGGGCAAAGCATCAAAAGGGTAAAATGCTTCGAGAGTAAGCCCATAGAGAGCAACGGCGCATCGAATGAAGGAGAAAAGCCTCATTCTACGTAGTATCAGTGGTTGTGTCAGAGTTATGTCCCAGTTATGAGACGGTGGTCAATGGTAGAGAGTATTGGTAAAACAATAACTGCTGACGCACACCAATCTAGGATTACTCATGATCGATTGATCATGGAGCCGACACAAAGCTCGGCATATGTCGGCAACGCGGCATCAGATAGAATCGGATAGGAATAAGAAGCAAGACTCTGACTGGGTTCTTACTCGTACATACATTGTCAGAGGATCAACCTACTATCACTAGCAGGTCATCATTTGGATTTTCTCCCAATATTGCTTTCGCCCATGCCGCATCTCCCACTACCTTTTGAGCGAAAAACTCGCCCAGGACTTCGTGCAATCGCGCCAATACCTGAAGGTCAGCTTCGTTGTTTGAATTCAAAGAATCCGTCATCTCCGAATCAGATGGTGGATGCAGGACGCGCAGGGCGTCCAAGACTGCCTTCGTTAAAGCCTCATCCTCAACCCAATCACCCATCTCATGGCCTTGAACTTCACTCCCCACCACTTTGGCTCCCCCGCTATCAACCAAGCCTTTCCGCACAGCTTCCTTGCCGACGCCAATTAACCCTCGAATAGCACCTTCCCGAGTCCCTCTACTCTTTCCGGGGGAGATCATAGCAAGAAGTAACGTCTTCATTATTCGTGGAGAAAGTGATGGATACGTCGTGGAATGTTTAGTAAGGAGGCCGGAAAGTGTTTGCGAAGATATCGTTCGCAGTTGCGTTGAATGCGTACGTGGAAGGGATGAATGCAGAAGAGTCGAGAGAAGAGGAGGAAGCAATTGGTGAAGCTATGAAAGCAGATGAAGAATTAGAGTAGAATATGTGATATGAAAAGTAGCACCTACGTATGGTTCGACAAATAAAGTATTATTGTCCAGTATGGAACCGACAACCTCCATCAATACTTCTAGTACTTTACCATCCGCTTCTGTTTGACCACCTTCTTTTAGAGCTCCGACGACGCCTTCTCCGACCCAGCGAATAAGATAGGGCAACAAGGCTTGTAGCCCCGCATCGCTTCGCAGACTAGCGAGAGCTGCCGTGCGTTTTGCGAAGTCGGATGAAGGTGGCAACAGAGATGAAGTGAGGCGGGTATAATAGAGCTGTAGTTCTCGAGAAAGAACCTGTTTGACGAGGTGTTGCTGGGTCTGTTGCTGCTGCTGTGCTGGCTTCTTCGCATTGTTTGCAATTCCAGTTCCATTTATCATCGTTAATGGAGGTGCCGACGGGGCAGCGACAACTCCATTTGTTTTTGGCGTCTCTGTAGAATTAATGTCGACATCCCTCGGAACTGGAGGTGGATTCTCCGGTATAAGAGGTTGGACGCCCTCCACCGCCAGCCAATGGGCGGTCCAACTAACGCCCTTTGGCATGACTATTTTCTCTTCCCTCAGAACTCGATCGAAATCGATCTCTTCATCCTCCACAAAGTAGACTGTCCCTGCATTTGCTGATCCTGACGACGCGACATTAGTCGAGGAATGTCCATAGGTGGGAGCTGCACGTCTAAATGTGGGCGGATTGTGTGGTGTATGTCCATACAAAGGCTCGATGTTGAGAACCCGAAGAGCCTGTTCGATATCGGACGTAGTCATAGTCGTTCTACGTCCATGGCGCATAAATTTCGCTGCTTCCTAAGGCTCAATGAGCATAAGAGCTGCATTACAGATTAGCTTCCACGGACCTCGACAACCTGATGTATCCTGTATTCGACATCGCTAGCCAACGCAATCGCTATGGCGTCCGAGATGTTGATGTTCAACAGTTCCGCCACATCCTGCAGCGCGCGTTAATGGATGAGAATACGATCCAGCAATGTTCACACTTTTATTGAATCAGCTTTGTAGACGCCTGTATGATGGGGTTGAGTTGAACGAACTTTCGGAGGCTTCGTGGTCATTGGAGGTATGGTGAGATGGTGGGTCGGATGTCTCGAGCGCTTAATTGAGCGTCTGCGCAGAAAAGGAAAAGATAGTCCCAGCCTATGTAGTACCAAAACCCTATCTAGACCTAAAGCAGTACGTGAAACCTCGTTAGATTTCTCGTGCTAACACCGACAAACTACAGAGGGCCTGGTCACCAAGTTACTAAAACCCCAAAATCAGCCAAAACCCTACTAGAAAATATTTTCTCACTAATTTTCTCATCGGATTAGGAGAGTGAAAGTACTGAGCAAACCTTTCCATGCGACCTATCCTCGTAATACCATCTACCGTTGAATTTGTATACAAGCGCTTGGCCGCTTTGTTCAATGGACTCGGATGACTTCTTTCTTCCGACAAATCTTGATGAGGTGTATGAAACGAAAATATCAAGCCTCCTCAAATTGAAGTGTCGAAATTTAAGGAGCATAGCCTCTTTTCTCAATCCTTTGTAGCTCTCGATTTTGGCCGGATGTGATGAACTGAAAGCAGTATGCTTTCGCTGAAAATACAATCGAAACATCTACAGACGCATCAGACCATGTACACTGCCGCAGCCTTGCATTACCCACTACGTAAGGGGGAGGTATAGATGCCAAGGTCATGTTATGGGAAGTCGCCAGGCTTGACACAAAAGGGAATTCAAGGGGAAAATATGAAGTTGGACTGGACATAGTATCTGCGAATATTCTGGCAAGAATTGCTAGGTTGTTAATCAGGATACGGTTTGATTAATGTAAGCATAGATGTACAGTACATACAACATTATCGGTACCTCATACGTAGCGAGGCCGGTGCAAGAGCAAATAGCGATAAGGAGATATGACGTTTAGGCGTATTGCAACTGCGAAAGAGCGGCTTTGAGTGAGTCCTCCACGGTAGTAGTCCAACACCACTTCCACTCATCGATCATAACGTCAGATAACTGGTGAAGTTTTTGTACGACGGCCGCTGCGTCCGCATGTACAAAGTCAAATCCATCGTAGTGCAAAGTAAAATAGCGACCATTAGCCATGGCCTTCGCACTTGCGTCTTGTGTCCATGGTCGTCGAAACTTATCGTAGATTTTGAGAGCTTGCTGAACTGTGTTCAGCGTCGTTCTCGGATCACCTAATAGCTCAGCCAGGAAATATGCATCCTATAACCAGTGAGTAAAGGTACAAATGTCATAATAAGGAACAGACCTCGATGGCTTGTCCTGCTCCAGTTCCCTGGTGCGGAGTGCAGCTGTGCGCCTAGCCAAATCAGAGTAGAATATCAGGAATGAAATGATCCTATGAGCTTGAAAGAACGACAAACTGCATCTCCTATGAGAACCGCGCGCCCTGATGTAAAGGTAGGCAGGTCAACCACCGTATGTATCGCCCACTTGGTAGGTCTACGAACGTACTACAAACGAACCTTGAGCCTTGGATGGAGAATCATAAACGGAAGTCTGACCTTGAGCCAACGTTGGACTTCAGGCTCCCAACTTTCAAAGTGAGCGATGTCGAACAGCTCTGATTCGTCAACTCCCTTACTCCAAGGTCCGTGAAAGGGCATACCCTGCAACTCTGGTCGGAAATGAAAAAGAGCAAGGTTTACTTCTTGTCCTTTTGAGACTGGATAGACAACCATGTGCTGATTTTATCTAGTAAACACCACAGTCCGAGCCGAGATATGGAAAAATACACCAACCACATCTGTTCCAACGTACTACCAGTGAAACATAGTTAGCAAGATGATGCTCTCCTACGCAAAATGGAATCGAGCGTACCATAGTTGGCGTCACCGGAAGGACCAACAATCCCTGGTCACAATCTTCTTTTAGTTTCTCCACGGGTATAAGGGCACGATAAGCAATCGATCCTGCCCAGGACACATGGTCTTTACAAGTTAGCGTCTTCTGCTCATCTGTAGGTCGTCCACTTTCACGAGCAATTTCAGTCTGGTCTTGGAGAAGACAATTCCGGACGGCTGATTTGATCCCATCTGCGCCTACCAAGACGTCGCAAGTAGCATATGTGCCATCTTCGAACAAAAGACGAATAGGACACCCGAGTCGGCCTTGGGAATAAGACTTCAATCGTTTGGAATGATGGATTCGACAAGATGGTGGTAAATGTCGAACAAGGACTTCTTGAAATTGTGCCCGATGAAAAGTCAACAGCGGTCCTTTGCGGAAAAAACGTTAGTATAAATGGAGTGAAAAGCGACAAAAACTTGTGATCGGCGGCGGCTCACCGCGACTGAACATGTTTCCAAAAGTGAACCCACTCGGTTGATCGCTCTTTCTAAAGGAAAAACTTTGCACTATAATCGATCACGGAAGTCAGTACTCAAAGTCAAAACGGGTGGAAGAGGGGGCGGACCTGGACTACTCGTAGGGGAGCCCGAAGTAATCTTTGTCATATCCTCACCCAATCCAAGTGCACAAAGTACGTTCCACGCTCGAGGCCAAACCCCGATACCAGCACCAAACGGAGAGAATTTGTCTGTGGACTCATAGATATTGACAGAAATGTCCGGGTATCTGGCTAAAGCACATGCGTGAGCAAGGCCAGCGATTCCTCCTCCACTGTGAAAACGGAAGTTGGACTCAAGATGCAATCTTAATGAAGGAGACACACCATATAGCAACCCTGAGCTTTACGACTCCCATTGAGGCGCAAGTGAAGATCCAGAAAGTCCTCAACATCCAAAGCCTATGAAGCAAACGATACCTGTAGATTCTTCGGTGGATCCACCTCAGTCAGAGGTTATAATCAAGAACGATTACATCAAGATCGTGGCGTTGAGATTCAACTCGGAAATGGAATCGGGTTGGTTTCTTCAAGTACCAGTAAATCTGGATGCAGAAAATATACAGAGCACTGCAAAGCATAAAAACTTCCGATTCGATAGCATTCACAGCAAATTGTATCCGAACTTAGGTAGCATAAAAGCCGCGGATTATGTGCCTTGTGGTGAACGTGCATAGAAGACTTTTGCTAGGTCAATCCTTTGTGGTGTACGGGCAGAAGCAGGATGGCTTCTTCTGAGAGAACACATTTGTCATCCGCAGAAGACAGACGTACATTTGGAGAGCTTATAGTTTTGTATGAGTCAATGAGAAAGATCTGATGACTACTGGTATCATGGCTCACTTTTGACTGGGCCCTTCCAGCCTTGGTTATAATTATTGAGCAACGATCTCCAACAGCTTCAACATCCAGAATGCACGAACAGAATCAAAGACGAGAATAAGACGAGAAGACCATCTGTCCGCGGCATGGTGACCCTTTCAACACGTAGGAGATCTTTCAGAAGTACATCCTTACTCTTCCTTACTCCATGACGCAAGGGTCAGGCAAAGGGGAATATATTTCTAGTTTTTACTTGGGCCGAACCGCTCTTGTTCAGATGACGATCCAAAGCGCTGCCAAAGGAAAAATCGCTGGAAAGAGAGCCTCCGAATATCAAGAGCTTCTGATACATTCCATATCAGGAGATCTGG
This sequence comes from Lentinula aff. lateritia, assembly GCA_027886305.1. Lineage (NCBI taxonomy): Eukaryota > Fungi > Basidiomycota > Agaricomycetes > Agaricales > Omphalotaceae > Lentinula > Lentinula aff. lateritia. Next base: position 17,416 of record MU795305.1, on the reverse strand, counting down.
AGTCTGGTTTCAGGCTCTCCGGAGAACGAGGCGAGAAATAGTCGGACGATAGGAAATGGCTAAGAGCCGCATGTTGGCTGCCTGGTGGTATGATTCGTATTTGAGCTGAATTAAAGGCCAGCGGGAAAGGAGTTTGATTATTTGCGCTGCATCGCAGAATTAGTTCTGAGATAGAAGAGTTTTGTATACGCCTTCGTGACCATAAAAGTATTGTCAAAAATACAAGCGGCTGTGTGCTGCCACCGGCCCGATCTCCGATCAAACTCCGGTCAGTGTTAGACTCTGATTCAAAGCTTTCGAAAGAACATTATCATTATCATCACGACGAGCTCGTCGCCAGTAGTAATCATCACATTTATATGCACATTCCTCAGATGGCCGACTACTAACTAGAATTTAAATAAGCCCAGATATAGACAAGAACGCCACTAAGTATCCGAGTCTGCAAACTTCAAAGTCCATACTACAGATACTTATAGGTCCAATCGCTGCTAGCAGTCCACAAAGTAGTTTCGACAATTCACTGACAGAATCCTCCTCCACTTTTGCTCTGGGTATTACTATCCGGGCAGCCTTCAAGCTTCTCAAGAAGTACGCGAATATCAAATAAGTGGGATGTTTAAGAGAGCGACACATGGTAGAGTAGTACTTGAATCGTTCCTTAGTTCAAATCGAAGGGAGTTTATAGCAGAATAAAACAAATATACATCCCTGAGCACCATGAGAGCTATTTAGATAACAACCTCCAGAGGGACCCAGCTTTGACCACGGAATCAGGAAACGTCCGGTTTGTAAATATGATATTGTATGTCTGGCTTGGCCCAATCCATGTATATGTACCAGTCGGCGGTAACATACAAAGTATTTTTAACGACGTCAGTCCATTTTCCAGTGGCGTCTTGCGTTTTGTAATTCGGAAGTACCTATATAGTTTCCATTTAGCATGTAGGCTCTGGGGTGTCTTTCGAGTTATTTGTCTCTACAGGCTACAGAGGCCGGATACTCTATTGCGGAGAAAAAAAGAAACGCTCGTTTATGCCGAACTCAATGACGTCTTGATCACAGTCAGTAAATCATAAATGTAATACTATTAGTAACATGAGGTCTCTTCCCCCAGAACCGCCAACATAACGCACGCGGTGAAGCAATTTTTCTTAGTCTGAATACCAGGTCAACGACTTTCGATATGCATACACGGTACATATCTCACATGGATGGCCCTCCTCACGACTTGAACGTCGACAATATTTGGATCACCCTCGTCCGAGAGACGAGACATGTTTGTCGGGAGTCTGCCAATGCAGCTTCCGATCTAGAAGTCTCGAGTATTTACTATGGTCCCGCAGGTCCCGTTACATTTTGCTATTTTTCTGGGGGAATCAAGAATTGACAAGGACTTCATGTACTGTTAGGGTTTTCTGTCTTTTCCCGCCTCGTATCAACCTTTACCGACCTTGGTCCTCCGCTCGACCGAGTTGGTCGAGCAAACTTACAGGAAAACCTGCAGCAGATTCGACAAAATTGTCTATCGAGCATTGTTCGATCATCGTCGGTCTCTGTTCAAAATTGGCGACCAAAGTCCCCTGGAAAAACATCTTTCCTCGAAACCCCAGTGGGAATTGCGATCGAAGTTCTTATAGATATACTTGAACAACAAGATACTGGTTCGAGCCCGTATAAACAAGAAGATATCACATCTTGCACCGAAGTCCTGCGACGAGCTTTGAACGTTCAGGGTCAAGAACCAGACGATGATGACAATGATGACGGGTGTGAAGTTTTATATGGCCAAGCTGGTTTGCTCTATGCTCTGCTAAGGTTGAGGAGTAGCATTGCCAGAGCAAATTCAGAGGCGCCGATTAGATTTACTCTGGGCTCGCTCACGAGTGAATCATCCATTGCCAACATTGTCCGTTCTATCATTATTCGAGGGTGTTTCGGGGCCTCCCACTATGCCTCTAATGTGTCCAGTAGGTCAGCTGTTCCCGCTTTGATGTGGTCATGGCACCATAAGCGATATCTAGGTGCAGCGCATGGTGTTGGTAGGTGAGAATAATTGAAGACATTAAAATGAAAGTTGACTTTCCGTTAAATCAATGCAGCGGGTATTCTCCACGTTCTACTCATGTGCCCCGTGGAGATGATAAAACCATATATTTCTGATATCTTGCAAACGATCGAGTGGCTGACCACTTATCAAGACAACGATGGGAACTGGCCTACTAGCTTGAAGCAAAGGTATACTCAACCGAATGACCTCGTTCAGTACGTTCTGATCCCGCATATATCACTATAAACGCTCGTCTACAGCCTTCTTGCGTTGTAGATGGTGCCACGGAGCATCGGGTATACTTATTCTCTTCACTACCCTCATCCGGCGCGCGGTTGCGCATCCCGAGGTATTTCCTCTATCCACGTCTTTCCTGACTAGCATCGCTACGGCAATCCAGCGAGCCGCAAGCCTTGTATATGAAAAAGGTTTATTATGCAAAGGCGTGGGGCTTTGCCACGGTGTAGCCGGAAGCGTGTATGCTTTGCTGGCCGCCTCGGATGCTATGGGGCTGTGGAAACACTACGAGCATTCCAAGGTGCATTTCCTTCGGGCTATCCATCTCGCGCATCTTGCTACGTCATACAGTCAGCTTACTTTGTCAAGAGAAATGACTTCTCCAGATAAACCTTGGAGTCTGTATGGAGGTGTAGCGGGGATGTGTTGCGCATGGGCGGAAGTCTATGATAGACTCGGGACTACAGGGAGAAATCTCGACCGGTTAGAGTTTTCTTGGTGTAGATTGAGAAGTGGAATGCCAGGGTTTGATGATATTACTGAAAAAGAATGATGTATGATCCACTGATGTTAGATGGCGAGGCTACTATAGGTAGAACACCGTGAGGATAAAGATGCACTGCAGTATACCCCTTGACCGCATAAAAAGCCACATTTGGACTCCTGGTGAAAAAAATAGTAATCTGTGGAAAAAAAGTAAAGAAGTGGAAACTGGGTAGTTTTTTTTATCCGTGTGAGGACAGCCTGGCAGTCAAGTTTGTCAGTACAGCCCGTCCACTTGAGATCCGAGAGATAGTTCGTTCGACTTCGTCGTTGTCATCCATGTCATAATGTACGATCTCGGTAATCAATGCCGGGGCTATGTAGGGACCGAGCACTCTCTAGGACTCCAGGAAAGATACCTTGCAATAACAAAGTACAGGCCTCCTTTGGTTTGTTGTCGCCACTTACCTCAAAACTTCGATCGGAATCGCTCTACTTCAGCGCTTCGACTTACCTACTTGTCCTGAAATCAGTTTTGAGCCCTTTCCAACCCTTGGCAGACTCGAGTCTGGAACGGGAATGGAGCAGGAAAGGGGATTGGTGATTGAAAAGTGCGGAGAGCATTATACTTGGGAAAAGCGCGCTAGGTCACATATCGTGGTGGATCAGGCACGTAGTTGAGGTAGGAGGGGAATACTAAAAAAGAAAAGGCAGGTAACAAAGAGTCAATAAAGACGTGAACTTCAAGGTCGAAAAAGACTGTTGCTATCCTAAGCGCCCGTCTAAAATCTCAGCGCTTCCAGACTTTCTTGTTCTCCTTCTCATGCTTTCTATCTCCTCGCGTTCAGCCCTTTCTCAATCACAAACATTCTTCTCCATTTGGCGCCGTCTGTCTTCAACGCAACCAATTTTCTCTCCCTCTCATGACACTCTTCCTCCTCAAACCACCCGTCACCTGGTCCGTTCTTTCTCAGTTTCTCCTTCTCCCTAATAAATTAATTCCTACTCATCTCACACCCAAGAATAGGACCTCTCTATAGGTCAAATACCCTTCACTTCTATCTCCGACCTCCGGATAAACGATTCGCACCCACCCATAAACCTTCTTCCGAGATTCGATTTGGGGTTACTGCCGTCTCCTTCTGGATACATATATTACCACACCCCACAGGGACGTCCATCCATTTGCTCTGAACTGCGTTTTAGGACCATAGATGAGGAGAATGGTGGAACTCGGGATTGGACAATGCCCAACAAAATCCCTTGGTCTCTTCCCTTGTACCGAATCGTCAAAAACCCTGTCCTCTCACCTCTCAAAGACCTTTTAGTCCAGGACGAGATCCTTACACCGACGTTCATCGAGCATTGTAACCGTGTTTTTCCGGAAGATTTTGCCACAGTCGCTCCGAATCGTGTGATATATGGTCTTCGACAGTCTTTTCCTATACATATGTGTCGGAATAAGACCACGCTGTGGATCGTTGGGGAGGATAAAGTTTTAGATCTAAACATTGGGTCAGCGTGGTTAGGGTATCCTCATACGAGGCAGAAGAATCATAGAGGTACGTGTTTTCTTTCCATCTCCTTCAGAATCTTTTGCCAATTCTATCACTCTTCCAGGTACCGCAATGGCGGAACTTGATTATCTCAGCGGCCGGGGATACATCTTACGAGTAGTAAAGGAACCACCTCTAGCTTCTCCGCACAATCAAAGAAGCATACGAGTAGGACGAAACAGAGGACTTCAGTGTTATAGTCTTACGGCTCCGGATTATCTTCCTGTTTTAGAGGAATTGGTTGGGCGGTAGATGTCCCTTATGGCTTGAAGATTAATGTTGTCGCTTATTATGAACAGCTATAGACACTGATTACGCGCGAAATCTCACTCGTTGTACATTATGTATGTTTATGGACTCGAATTGCTCCAGAATCTGGCGTACGCACGAGCGCTTATTTAGAATATAGGCGCCTACGCAGTCCCCCATAAACCCCACATCCCTCTTGAGTCTTCAAATGTCGTTGGAACCCGCCGTTGAGATTTCCAACCTCACATTCAGCCATAGTCCTCCTGGCGGTCGACCCAACGATGCTGTCGTCGCTCTCCGCGATGTCAATTTTACTCTACCCACTGGATCCCGTACTCTCCTCATCGGAGGCAACGGTGCCGGGAAGAGCACTCTACTGTACATTTTGGCCGGGAAAAGGATGATCCAACAAGGAATAGTCAATGTGTTCGGGAAAGATGTGTTTAAGGACTTTCCTCCGAATTTGGTTTATCTGGGAACGGAATGGTATGTTACTTTCTACACGATATTATGAATCGAATGGATGATTGGTTTGTATTCACTCGTATATTGACGATATTCATTGATAGGGCAATGAACTCTGGCGTTCGGAGAGACATCGTCGTTTCTGATTTCCTCAATAGCGTCGGTGGATATAGGCACAAAGAGCGTAGAGATCATCTGTTGGATATCTTGGACATTGATCTGGATTGGTGCGCTTTCTCTACAACTCCTGTCTAATGTCCATCTAACATCCTTTCAATCCTTATCTGGTTACAACTCTCTTTTTGAATCTGTGCAATCCACTCTCATCCATCGATTCTGCCCCTGCCTTCCTTCACTCTTCACCCTTTCACTCTCTAGGCACATGCACGCCATATCAGATGGTGAACGCCGCCGCGTCCAACTCTGTATGGGTCTCATGGGCGAATGGGATTTACTCCTTCTGGATGAAGTCACTGTAGATCTAGATGTCCTGGTACGAGACGGGCTGCTGAATTTTTTGAAAGATGAGACTGTTAATAGAGGTGCTACTGTTGTCTGTAAGTTTCTCTTTTCAGCCACTTTGGTTAACGCTGTGGGATTTGGTGGGATTTGTTGTTCGGGTTCGAGTGATACTCACAACCTCTTTCTCTTTTTGTCTCACCTAGACGCTACACACATATTCGACGGCCTCAACGATTTTCCTACGCACATTGCACATATGCGTGACGGGTCGTTCGTGCTTAATCCATCACCTTGGCCTCTCAATCCCTCATCGGATAATGCGGGCTCGACACTTCATGCAATTGCTTTGCAATGGCTCTCTCAAGATCGAGCTCTGAGGGTCCAAGAAGAGAAAGAAGGGAAGAGGGCAAAGACTAGAGGTCCGAGGACGAATGTGAGTTGTTTTTTTTATTTCGTGATTTCTATCTACCGCTCTCCGTCATCTCATGTTTATACTCTTTTTGTCACGGGGGTAGGCCGCACCGGATGATGTTAATAGGGAGTCGTTCTATAAAAAGTATGTGCCATCTTGACATATCCACCCGATGAATGACAAGACGAGTCTTATTTCCTTCACTTTCCTTACTTCTGCCAGGTACGATTATAGTCATTGATAGAGACTGCATAGAAGTTCTTAAAGACTTCGAGATGTCTTTCCTGGGAATCAGTCACTTGAACCCGTATACCTTGAGATTGTTCGAATTCCCAGTCTTTCTCTCATTTCACATTGGGAACACTATAGCCTCTCGTCGTCATCAACATCGTCATCATTCCCATTCCACCTCGACACAAACTGTACACAATACATCCACAAATTCATCTGTACACCTAGTTTTCAACAACTTGTATCCAAGGACTCATTTTGGAGTCGGCATCTGGATCAACTCCCGATGTTTTCCACGTGTTGTCAACTGTTATCGACTTGCTTTTTGACTGTAGCAAGATATTCACCCAGTGAACATTTATCAGTGTATCCAGTGTACAACGAAGTAGTGTATTAGAATTACAAAAGAGTCAAATTGAGAAACATCGCAAGTTAAATACCTTCTACGCCTTTATGGAATCTGGACAATGTTATTAGTATTGACCTCGCTACTCACTTGCACCTGCGCATGTCAGACATTGCGATTTCTGCTTGTGCGAAATCGGGCGGCTGATTGTAGAATTAAATTAGCTAAAATTGTCAGTGAACGTTGGTTGTATAGTACCGGATGGCTGAGTTGTCCTTCAAACTGACATCATACATTACAAAGGATAGGATGGTTAAATTATGCTGGCTGTCCGATTCCCGAATAACCAGTTATCACCAAGTACAAGGGAGTATAACAAGTTGTCAAAGTGCACCGGTATTTTGTGTGAGAAGGCAGTGCAAATTCAAGGGGGGGGGCGGCATTTCTCACGACTTATAGCCTTGTACTTTTGAATGAATGCGCTCAGCTGCGGTGTACACATACTGCTGAAGTTTCAATCCGACATTGACTCTCCGTCAGCCTCCGTTCAGGCACTCAACAATCCCGTAGAATTCTCATCAAACGGAGCAACGAGTTCGGAAGTTTAGACATTGGAACTTGTTAGTGATCATGATAATCAAGCTCTTCGTCCTCGGAATATACAGAGAACTTTCCAATGGCTGGAATGTTCGTAAGTATTCGCATTCGTCGCTTCGACAAAAAATCTCGCAGAAAGCTCATTTTTTCATCAGTCACCTTAGATCAGGAAGTATTACTTACTTGACTTGGGTTGACTGTCATATAGATGAATCCTGGGGTGGTTCTTTTGTATTTGCAGCCTTGCAGGTATATTCGTAGGTGGGGCCATAGGCTCCAATCTTCCCCGCACAAAAATCTGCACCGACGTTTGGCAGTGCATAGCTTTGTGGCAGTGTTTCAAATTTCGTCGGGTATCGGCATTCCCATTCCCATTCGGCAATGCTTGGGCTCTGCAAGCGACTTTGTATAAAGGAAAGAGTTGGTATGACTCTTGGTTTCTACAGCAAATTGTGGCACACCCTGCCCTCTCGATTCGACTCATTTCCCCGGATTTCCGTCACAAAAACGTGTCGATGTATCATCCAACATACAATCATTACGCTACCGAAAGTGGTAGTACTAATACAAATTCAGCGGCTATCTACCAACATCCCATATCGCATCAAATGTCTTCTCCTGGATACTCGACTGTTCATGCGGGCCGCTCCAACTACGGTCCAGGACCAACCAGGACTGCGCCTACGATTACGTCTCATGCTCCCCCGTTGCGTTCATCTTCTACCAGGAGATATTCTCCGGATGCCCTCCTTGGTCCAGACGCACCCACACAACCTCGGAACTACGTTACGCCGTCTGCTACCTCTCGCAAAGAGATCCCGTCGTATTTCATAAAACAACAACGCCGGCCTTCCCCACCTCAGGCCACCGGGATATCTGAAGACGAGGACGATGAACTCACGGAGGAGCCGCCAGCGGAGAATGCAACAGATCAGGAAAAAATCGACTACAAACGACGACAGAATACTCTTGCTGCCCGACGTAGCAGGAGGCGCAAACTGATGTACACTCAGCAGTTGGAGGCTACTGTCGAAAATCTGACAAGGGAAAAGGATGTGTGGCGTACTCGAGCGTTGACGCTTAGGCAGCTCTTGAGGAGTCATAATATTCCTTGCCCTGATTTCAAGGAGTAGAGGACTTCCTTTCTCAATCTTTCCCTCTTCCGCTGATCCTATCGCTCTCGCCTATGGTTTATTACTCCTCGCGTGCATCTCGCCACACTCCCTACATTGAGTGTTGCCCTGCCTTTGGGTGTTATGTAAATAGCCGACGTATTCTCCAGAACATCTCTTTTGCTCACCCCAATCTCAAAATCGAATCGGGTAACCTTTGCAGTGACTCTCAACTGTGCTCGAACCTCCAAGCCATCCAGACTCATGGTTATACCCACATGGATCTCCTAAAATGATTCACTTTGTACCTGGATCCACACTGTACTACTGTATTCTGCTTCTCACTTGCTATCGTTATGCCCTTCATTGCATGAAGTCGGACATTTTCTTCTCGCTTTCCACTCTGATGTACAACCTCGGACTTTGCTATAGACGTTTTCCACTTGTAGTTATATTTTTAGCATGCTATCCCCTTGCTGTGCGATTTCGTAGTTTTTGGCTGCTTATACTTTTTATAGACAAGGAATATTTATTTCTTGGCGTTCCCATTCCAGCACTTGAAAATTGAAAATCACAAGTGATGACATATATGCAGATGCTTATACACAGCCCGAGTTCAAATTCTTATAAACGATATTTTACATGTCTACATACTTGCGCCGCGTTACTACCCTGCTGATCTGATCATAGACTACGTCAAAACAAAGCCTTCAACTGTGTTTGATCAAGGGCTTCACTTTGATAAACAAGGAGCAAATCGCAGCGCACACTGTCATGGAGACAGAAAACCACAAGGTAACGTGGATTGCTTTCTCGTATGAATCTCGAACCACCGTACGCATCGAAGGGTTCAATTGATCTATGTAATCCAGCGATCTGCGCACTTGTCGAACAATCTTAGCATGGGAAAATTCAGTTAAGGCCCAAGAGCTTATAGGAAAGTAAGTCCAACCTCATCGATATCATGCCCTTCAAGGTGGCGTCGCAGTTCTTTGCGTAACGTGACCTGAACTAAGCTACTGGCTACCGACAGCCCGACCACGATACCCAATGAACGGAACAAATAGGATGCTAAACGAACATTAGATTAGACATTATTGCTCTTTCTCGAATGGTGACGTACCAGCCGTCGCAGCTGCCTGATCTGCTGGGCCAGCATTGGCAATGAGTGCCACCAAGCTAGTAGTGATGGATACGCCTGATATGCCAAAATGTTAGGATTTGCTTTTGATAAAAATGACAGGGCTACGCATGACCATTTCCGATTGCTGCCACGAGAATCCCTGTACATCAGAGCGCTCGTGAGTCATTCGATAAGAGTATGATATACTTCTGCTCACCAACGCCAACACCTAACGCTGATCGGAATACCACACCGGTCATCAAAGTCGCCACTACTCTTCCCAGTACCAGGACGACGAATCCGGCCACAGTCAGAAGGTAATATGTTCCAGACAACTGGACGAGCAAGCCACCCAAAAGAGAGCCCGTCAAGCTTCCAGCAGCATCTGGCAGTAGAAGCAAACCAGATTGCGCTGCGTTCTTCCCTTCGACAGCTTGAAAGTACAACGACACATGGAATAACATTGACATTCGTGAAGCCATAGGGAAGAAATTGGACAGATAGGTCACGAAAAGGGAGTTCTTTGTAATTATTCGTTGAGGAGCTAACGGCTCTGGAGCAATTTTTGTTTCAATTATGAGGAAGATAATCAATGAAACAACGCAGGCGATGAGAGAGGACATCGTGAGACTGTCTCCCCAAGACAAATTTCCGCCTCGGTCCAGTCCAAACAGAAGGAAGAAAACAGTTGCAACAAGTGCAATGGATCCTCCAACATCAATACGTTTGAGTTTGGCCCGTAAATCGGAGCCATCGTGATGGGGCAAGTGAAGTGAGATAGACACGAAAATAATTGCGAGAAGAGTAATGGGAACTTGTACGATGAAAGCCCTGTAGGAAATTATGAGGTATGCTACATATATATAACACGCACTCACCAACGCCATCCAAAGTTGTCGGCTAGATACCCTCCTAAGGGAGCACCAATGGCAGAGCCAGATTGAAAAACGATATTGATTATTCCTGAAGACGATATTCAATAACCCAGCATACGTGATCATATCCTCGTTACCTTGCCAAGTTCCACGAGAACGCAAGGGGACAATGTCGGACATGATGATGCTGACTAGACTAGTTATCCATTAGTTAGATACAGACCGACCAAATCCATTCCAGCATACGTCGTCATCCCTGCGCCTCCAACTCCAGCAATGGCTCGAGCCGCGATAAGTTGACTCATATTTCGAGAGAATCCACATAGAAGGCATCCGGTGGCAAAAACAGTATAGGCGAACAGTAGACAGGCCTTACGACCAAAAATGTCGCTGAATTTACCATATAGAGGCCTATAGAAATATTTCAATGAATCAAAATTTCGTATCGAAAGCGAGAACTTCAGACTGGAAACTTGTCACTGCATGAAAGATTTTAGAAGGGTATTATTGAGACGGAATCAGATCGTTCGTACTAGAAAGCATGTATCCGGTAGCTACCCAACTGGCGTTTTGCAGTTGTTTGAGCTCACTCCCAATAGCAGCGGAAGCTGTAAAGAAAATCATAAGCTGAAGTCTCAGTGATTTCGCATCAATCAGTGCCTACATGATACAACTATAGAACCATCCATTGCAGCTAGAAAAACACCAATAGCCATCGGAACGAACTAGAAGAGCAATGTTTAGTAGAGTTCCAGTAGGTAGAACGGTATATAAACCACTGGAGCGAGAGAGGAAGTCGGCTTGTCATACACATATTGCGGCGGTTCCGATGTACGAGCAACAATTGATGCATTGTCAGCTATACGATTGTCGTTGAGACCATTTTCCGCCAAAGAGCCAGCGAGCAGAGGGGTGCGCTCATTAGTGAGAAGAGGTGATCCTAGAGACATAGTCTTCGAGAGGGATCCTCTGTTCTCGCATCTGTTTGAATGTCAGTTTTGTATGCGTCTGGGGGTCCGGAAAACGGAGACCCGCGCGAGTTTCTGTTAATGAAGGCATTGCAATTACTAACGGAGTACGAGGTGTACAACAAAGCTTCAGGTAGTTTGCAGATAGAGTTAAATTGACAGGAAGTCCGGCAGTTCCGTAACGAGGACTGGGTTTGATTTTATAGCTTGGCCACTGCTAGAAGAAAAGGTATTCACACATCCCACAAGTGAGCTCGAATTACTGAGGAATGGCAAGAGTAGTCAATCTGTCGACGATTAGGTCTCCAGGAGACAGGAAGGGAAGATATTGGAAAGGGTTACATCATGCATGTCATTCACGTGAGACAGTCACACCGCGTTCTACATCACACCGTGACCTTAACCTTATCCACATATACTTGACATATACGCTTCACTTCGCAATTGCTTGCATGCTTGCCTTCATTCAGCCTTCATACTCTCATGAATACTGCTATGCGCTCCCGTTCTTCTCAGAAAACAACATCTACCTCCAAAAACACAGGCAAATCTGCCTCGCAGAAGCGCACAACGTTAAAGCTGGAACCAAGTACCGCGAATACCAGACGTATCAACCCTTTGACTGCTGTAAATGTTCAGCTCATGGATATGGAATACTTATATTGAATCGCTTATTATCCAGTTTATCAATATTCCTCTTTCGCAAGAAGAATTGTCATCAACGCAATCTAGTTCCAAAAGGAAGGGGAAAGAGAGAGAGATCATGAAGGATCCTTCGCCAACTCAAGAGATGGAGATTCAAGGTGATACTTGACCCTGGCTGTTGCGTCTATGCTGATGAACATAGTAGACAGTGGCCAATTGTGGGTTGATATGTATGAGCCGCGATCGGAGGTGGGTGATCACTTTTTGTTTGGCAAACAGAAAGCTCAACGAGATTCCAGGCAGAGTTAGCCGTTCATGTGCGGAAGGTGGAAAATGTTCGTAATTGGCTGCGCGAATCACTGGACGGTGGACCGTTCGGAAAGTTACGCAAATACCGGGTATGTAAACGAGTCTCATCAGAGAACTCGAAGCTCATGATTTGCAGCGGGTTTTAGTTCTCACGGGACCAGCGGGAACTGCCAAGTCATCGACAATACGAGTCTTGAGCCAGGAGTTGAAATTTGAAATCATTGAATGGAAGAGTTCGACTAGTGAAACTTTTGCGAATGCTACAGGTATGTCCTTCCTAGTACAACACAGACTTTTCTGATGATGTGCATGCCAGATTTTGATGCGACGTCTTCAGGCCTTTGGGTATCGGATGATACAATGTTCACCAAATTCCGATTATTTCTAGAGCGCGCATCACAGTGCCAGAGTGTTTTCAGCTCATCTTCTACACCAAACCCTTGGAAACGACCACTCTCTTCATCGTCGCTCTCAAGCTCTGATTCGAAGCCAACCCCGATTCAGCGCATCATTCTTCTTGAAGATCTACCCAACGTCCTACACTCCAATACTCGCTCGCAGTTTCACGATGTAATTCGGTCCTTGGTTGAAAATCAAGATCCCAATCCAGTCCCAGTTGTCATTGTCCTGAGTGATTCGGGTATGAGAGGTGAGGCAGGAGACGAGCGTCTGGCCGGTGGTCTCTGGGAACGAGAACAGGACAGCGCAGTTGATCTCAGAAGTATACTCCCGAAGGATGTTCTCAATGGGCCCTATGTGGATGAGATCAGGTAGGTTTATGTTTCACACCGGCAATGTATTGTTCAAACTTTTGTAGGTTCAATCCAATTGCCCCTACACTACTGAAGAAGGCTCTTCAAGCGCTGCTCAGTAGAAACTTTTCGTCGCAGAAATCTCCCATAACTGGCCAGATGCTCGACATGATTGTCGACTCTGCCAATGGCGACATTCGAAGTGCAATCATGGCGTTACAGTTTGCTTGTATCAGACTGAACAAAAAAACGAAGGGTGCAGACCCCCAGGTTCTGATGGAGAGTATCACTCGAAGGGAGCAGAGCTTGGCTTTGTTTCACTTGATGGGGAAGGTGTTTTATAATAAACGTTCGTCATGAGCTCAATGGTTTTCGTTCCGATGATGATAAGCATGCTTTACTTTCTGTAGGTAAAGGTGATCCTCCGGCTCCCTCTGCTTCTGCTAGAGACATAAAAAAGGATCAAGAAATCGATAAAAGGTTGAAGGACCCACCGAAACTACCACCGTACTTGAGCGAACATGACAGGAAGGCTAGTCGAGTGGACGTCAATGTGAGCATACTAGACTAGTATGTCGATTATATCCACTCAGCATTGTTTAGACCATCTACTCTGATTCGCCAATCGACTCCTCTCTATTTTCGTTGTACATTCACCAAAACTTCATCCAGTTTTGTACTGATGTAGACCAGTGCGATGGAATTGCCGACTGGCTCAGCTGGGCTGACTCCAGTGGCGGTGATGCAGCAAGTTTTTGTAGCCCTTCATTCATTATCCCCATAATTTTAATGTATGTTTTATTCAGTGGTATCAAGTCAACCCATATAGGTTTCATCTACTCGCCCTGGGAACACTTCATTCACTTCCAGCTCCAGTCCCACGTTTGAATCAAAAAGTCTGCAAACCAGATTTTTTCGACAATATCAATGAAGAGAAGGAGTCGTGGGACGGTGTACGAGACGTTCGGTCATGGATCATCAACCAGGTACGTGAGCTTCACTCTCGTTGGCCATTTTTGACATTCGAACTTCTTGTAGGGCACTGACAGCGGTTGGAACTTCAGCGGTTGGAATTCTAGAACTATAGCAACCGAGCTCGGAGGTGTATTGCGCGCACGAGATGCAACATCTTCACCTGAAACTCCTTTCACACAACGAGCACCACCGAGTCATCGAAAGTTCTCCAATCTTAAGTTTGTATATCCCAAGTCTGATAGGAAATTGATTGGGGGCCAGCCTTTGCATGAAACAGAGGTCGGGGAACCGTACTCTGATGGTGCTATTTCGGTGGAAGAGCAGCAAGAGATGGGGATGTGGCAAGATGAAAAAGAGCCTGAGAGGGTGGTGAGTATCGCGGATGCTGGAGGTTGGCTGGATAGTGATGACATCGCGTATTTCTAGGACTTTGGGCATCGATACATTGACCAAGTCGTGAAATCTATAACCCTTTCATTCTTGCACCAAACATGCTTATAGAAGCTGTACCTCAGAGATAGCTGACCAGTTGGAGTCAAGATAGATAGTGGGATAAGAGAATAAACATTACTGACCGTACAAATTTCTACAGTGATTAGGTGTATGAAGCTCATTTGCCCACCCATGATGAACGATAACCGAATATTTCCTATACAGAGAGATCACGGGCTCGTTCCAACGGGCTCGTGGGGACTTAGAAGGGCTGGCTAAGCCCAAGCGTTGACCCAGAATAATTAGGAGCAGTCACAAGGTCAGAGCTGATGCGGGCTGTAGCATTCACCGACATGGTATTATCCAGTCCAGAATGAATGGCGCCAGGATACGCAGTAACACCACTGCCAATCCCAGGTCCTATACCAGCTCCGAACTCCCCAGCTTTTCCTCTCACAGGTCCAACCGACGCCCGGAAACTAAGCGGGCGATTTGCGATTACAGAGGCATTATGCGACGACCAAAACGAGTCGTACGTCAGGGAAGCGACGTTCCGACCTACTGTATCCACCAGAGGAACCTGTGTAGAGGTGAATTGGTTGAAAAGAGATGTATCGGAACGGGTGGGGTTGGAAACAGATGCAGGCCAAGCAGGCATAGAGCTTGTGTTAGCTGAACGTGGTCGAGCAGCGGCAGCAATAGAAGAGAGCTGAATTGGTTTCACTGTTCGGCGTTGTTGTTGTTTTTGCATGGCTCGAGCAGATAATGGGATTAAAGGACTGTGGAGGGTTAAAGTCTGCGCAGGCGCAGATACAGAGGGTGAAGGTGAAGGGATTGGTTGGTGTGTTCCTTGAGTGGAAGCAGTCTATAACGGATGTAGGACGGAGATGAGATATCACTTATGAGTACAGAAGGGATCTACATACATTAGCACGGGAAGGCATAGTTGAGACGACGGATGATGGAATGGCTGGTCCGATATGTGAGGAAGAGGGAGACAGCGAAGAAGTCAAAGAAGAGGGGTTGATAGCACCCTGAGATAAAGATTGAGTTTCACTAAGCTTTGCGGTGGTCGATGGAGGGGAACTATCCACAGAAGGACCAATAGCCGGAGAAGAAGGAACGACTGGATGATTGGTCATTGTAACTTGCGCAGGTTCAGAAACCTTAGTAAAGGTATGCGCTTTGAAAGATAAAGTTTGTGGAGCTAGTGGGTGGATGTTACTAGTACTCAAATAGGAAGTTTGCGTAGCCGGTCCAAAGCCTGATTGTTGCCGCGGTCTATTATTCGTTCGCCGAAAGTAAAGATTTTCAACTTCATTCAGATTTTGTTTATGCTAATAGTAACAGAGGCATGAGCCCCGGTCGTTCAGGATAAGATGAAGATAGCACACCCAGCCATGTTCTACTTTGAGTCTGGCATATTGAAGGCGTAGTTGTAATTGTCGCGAAAGCTACAGATGTAATGAGTATTTGCAAATCTGCAGACATCCATCCAAAAAGCACCTTACATGTGACACTTTCGCTTTATCCATCGAGCTTCTTCTCTTCCCTTCGTCCGTTAATGCGGCAGATAAAGGAGCCATTACAAATATTCAGCAATGCGTCCTATGATGAAGAGGAAAACATTTGCGAGTGGAGATGTAGGAACGAGCGTACGGCTACTTGAGGTTCGAACACGCGCCTAATGCACATGATTAATCCTCTCACAGTCACATGTTTGATTCGGGATGGAGGGTAGCGAGGCCGCCCAATGATTATGCAATTTCATCTTTAGCGCCGCACGGCAGTCCCCGATTCTGGATATTTTAGTTGAATAACTTCAAAGCTGTGAAATATGGTTGAACTCACCCAGAAGCAGCTCTGAGCAGTGTTGAGCAGTGCATAGTGGTGACACTCTCAAGCACCAACCTGGATAGAGTTTAACTTATAGTCTTGGTAGAGACAATAAAGTGGGAGAGAAGTGAGTTGGATTCCAGTATAAGATACAGCTACTTATGACAGTATTACATAAGGAAGTACTGAGGAATCCGCATATGGTATATGATGTCAGTGTACACTAAGCATAGACTAAGATAACACATGACCATATTAGTGATGTGTGTTAAGATCATGTATACTGAGAAGCCGTGCCAAGGGCCGATCAGTAACTAAGGGCGGAAGCTGTGGTGGGACAGTGGTGAAGCTATTAACAACACTGCCGTTATGCCGCAAGTCCCCAGAGAGTAGGGTCAGAGGTGAGAGGATGAGAAGCAGCCAAACTGATGACAAGGAGCAAACCAAAGAACTTTGAAGTTCTAAGGTAGAGACAGAGATGCTCAAGGTATAAGCCTTGAGACTTTAGAAGACAGAGAGAGTGTTCAACAGTGATATAAGTTGTCTAAGTCGATAATTAAACTGAGGAACTAAAGTACAGTACAGGAGTATTTATATCAACTACTCGGCGGCTCGGGGCGAAGCACCAGACTAACCAATAGAGGCTGTACATTTAGTACCATCAGGGTAAGGAATAAGACAATAAAACTACACTAGGTCAAAAGGAAATGTGTAGTGAGAAAGAACAATAAGATGAAGATTACAATAAGTCCAGATCTTTGAAAAGCCAACACCGGCAGAAGGCGCCGAGCATGGATTTGAAAGTATCCCCCTCTTAGGCTTGAGCCCTTGAAAGCCGATATGACTGAGATTAATCCCATCCACAAATTATCAGTCATTGAAAGAAAAAATTCTTGTTGAGTCCCTGTAAGCCAACCACAATTTGAAGGAAAATTTTATCTGGTCCGTGCGCAGTCTGTTCGGTATAAAGCTTGGCGGTTTTCACCTTAGACCCCATTTCTAAAATCCTCTAAGTCCAAAGATGCCCACTAGCTGAACAACCAACACCACCTCCCACAATGCTTTGGTGGGTTCAATTCCTATCAACACCAATCCTCCGGCTCCGACACACCCTACCTTGCCGAGCACGAACTAGAACTGGAGATGAAAAGGGTGCAGGAAAGAATGAGAAAGCTGAAGGAGAGGTGTGTCATGCCCTGGCTACAACTGTCAAGCCCATGCCTCGGGCCTCCAGTTCGCCGCTCGGTACTCCGAAGATCCACCTTTATTGTAATCTCATTCTTATTGTTCTTTCTCGCTAC